>JABCKW010001017.1:0-20768 GCA_014824385.1 Fusarium cyanostomum
AGTTCCGGTGAGCTAGTCTAGATCCTCACGATGGGTTTTCCGGCGCTGAGACGTTGATTCAAGGGAGTCACTTAATTTCTTCTTTTGCTTTTCTTTTCTTTTTAGGCGGAGACGTTGAAGAGGATTTTTAAGGTACTGTTTGATCCCTGGAGAGGAAAGCAGCAAGTGCTGGGCAAAGGCTGGAGAAGACGAGAGGACCCTTCGTTCTTGGTATGCTGGTCTGGACCCAAGATGGAGCTAACATGGCCCTGGCACTATATCACGGGCCCGATCTAAAGGTAAACGCTTGTTTAGGGAATTTGCAATGATCATGTTGCAGATCTAGATCTGTGTTTCGGGGAGACAGGATGCTTTGCAGGGATCAGCAAGGATCTTGACCTGTGAGGGCTGCTAAGTGCATTGTCCTTGTCACCCACTATGAGACCTTTGGTCACATCATCGTTCGCGACTCACGAACTACAGGCCATATTTCCGAGCGAATGTACCAGAGTAACAGGAACGCAACTGGTTGGGAACTCGCAGATACGCATACCTAGTGGATGCACGGTTAACCTTGACGAGCTCTTGCTTCGGATCCTTGGAGTCGCCACGCATTTCCCAATCTTTTGATGGAGTTGAGAGCGTGGAAGCGTACCTGCATCCGCCTACCTTACGTAGGAACAAGTGGGAATCCTGCAGGAACAACGAGGCGCCTCTGAAACTGTCGCGGGAGCCGACAGCCATCGGAGATGTCTGGACCCTCTGTATCTCCACGTACTCCAAACGTCAAGCTTCTCAAGCTGTCACGTTTTTGTCAGAATCTCAAGCCTCTCGACCTCTCACTTACTCGGTTCATCCCAAGACTCTGGGCTAGCAAGCCAATGTCTTACTCTCAACTGAGATCCCCACCAGGCTCAATGGGCCAGATCCCAAATCCGATCGAGCTCCATCAGACAGCCTCGCCCCTAGTGAAACAAACTGTTCTTCTCATTACGGTCCTCGATCTTTGTCTGCTTTCGGCAGCTCGTGGCGTTCGTCTACAGCCCCGGCTCTAAGAAGAGCGCCTCAGAATGCCACCCGTCGACTCGGGACCCTTTTACGCTGAGCAGGTTCATTGGCGTCCAGAGGTCTACACGCTATGCGGTGGCATTGCCGGGGAAGACGGGGCTTCCGGTCCCCGAGTCTATGGCTTGTCGTCGACGTGCGTTCGAGATCTGACCTGCCAGAGGCTTGAGAGCCTTTCCGTCATGATTATCCACCTGGCACGAGAATAAATAACCTTGTCTTCTCCCTCCAGAGTCCAGTCTCTTCCCATCACTAAATAGCAGCTTCTCAAGTGATCAGCCTACTCTCACACTCTCTTCTCTTAAACTTCACATTCCCTCTTTTGCTTGCCCTCGGGCACCACTCTCTTTAAGACTTGCCTCGCTCCCATTGCCATCGAGGCGTTCAATACCAACCACTTACAACAGCTGCGACAACAATCCATACAGTTGCGACACTTGATTCGTTCCTTGGTTGACATTCGCAACATGCCTTCACTTCGAACCCTCGTCGCCGGTGCGGCCCTGGTACTGGTCGGCATCACTCAGGCTCACCACGTTGAGCTCCCTTCCTGCCTGGACCCTTTCCAGCCTTATGTCTACTCTGGATGCTACAGTGATGGCATTGAAGGCTCTAGCGCCCCAGCTCTCATCTATCGTTCCAGCCAGAATCAGTACAACATGACTGTCGAGAAGTGTGTCGCCGAGTGCAAGGGTAACGGTTTCCGATATGCCGGTCTCAAGTACTGGGGTGTCTGCTACTGTGGCTCTACTGTCAGCGGTGCTCAGCTCGGCGAGGGTGATTGCAACCTTCCCTGCAGTGGTGATAACACGGAGACCTGCGGCGGCAGCAACTCGCTCTCTATCTGGCAGGACCCTACCTTCAAGACCACCACCATTATTAGCGGCCTTGGCTCAACAATCAAAGCCATCGCTGACTACAAGCCACTTGGCTGCTACACTGACTCTTCTCCCAAGGGTCGGGCTCTCACCTGGGGCATGGACATGGACGGCTCTGACATGACTCCCACCAAGTGTCTGAATGCTTGCTCTGACCAAGGTTTCCCTCTGGCTGGTGTCGAGTATGGTGGTGAGTGCTACTGCGGTAATGTCCTAGCCAACGATACCGCCAAGGCCGACCCCTCTGAGTGCAGCATGGGCTGCAATGGTGACCAGAACTTCAAGTGTGGTGGTCCCAGCCGTCTGAGCATCTATGTCTCGACCGACTTGCAGTCTCTTCAGCCCTGTGGTTGGAAGGTCGACTCGCAGTCCAGCCCGTCTGTTTCGACCTCGTCTACTTCGACCTCGTCTACTTCGGCTACTACCTCGAGCTCGGCTATCAACAATGGAGGCGCCGGCGCCAGCACATCCACCACAACTATCAGCAGCTCGACTACCAGTAGCTCCGTCTCTAGCTCCAGCTCTACCAGTTCAGCCGCCGGCACGACGACGACCATCTCAAGCTCGTCCTCCAGCACCAGTACTACAGCCACCAGAACCAGCACTTCTAGCACCACAACCCTAAGCACCAGTACCAGCACGACCTCGCAGTCATCCACCACCACTTCCAAGACCACCACTACCTCGTCGTCTTGCACCACCGTTGGCCCTATGTGCACTGCTACTGTTGTCGTCCCCAATGACTGCGAGTACAAGTGCGGTGGATGGTGCGCCCCCTCCGTCCCCGACTTCCAGGATCAGGATAGCTGCCAGACCGCCTATAACAACTGCGCCAAGAACATTGCCTCGTGTTTCCAGAAGGCTGGCTGGCCTGGTGTTCTCAACTGCTTCGATTTCTCCAAGTGGTGCGACGGTGTCCAGGGCTTCTGTGCCTCCACCTGCTCTCGCGGCCGCAGCTGCAACAAGCACGGCTGTATGAAGCAGAACCAGCCCTCTGGTGGTAACCCTGTCAAGACTACTACCTCTGTCTACCCTTGCGCTGCCGCTACTACCAGCAGCACCGTCCCCCCTGCTTCCTCCACCTCGGTCGCTCCCCAGCCCATCAACATCTGCCAGCAGCCCTCTTCTCGCACCTACGGCTATGGTCCCGGCAACCCCGTTGCTGGTATTGAGCTGCCCCTGGTTGGCTGCAACGATCTGAAGTCAGACTTCAGCCGGAAGCCCTTCAAGCTGTACAACGACGACGATTCCCGCTCGTGCAAGTCTTACCAGCGCACCCAGCAGTCCAACGCCTGCTCTGATGCCTGCAAGACCCAGTACGACCAGTGCGTCAACGTCTACGTGCAGAGCTGCAAGAAGCTCAACACCCGCGACACTTACTTTAACAAGCGTGCCCACTCCCACTTCCATAAGCGGGCCCTTGAGAAGTCCGGCCTCGAGCCCCGCTGGTACAACTTCTTTGGCAACGACCAGTGGCAGTCTGCCCAGAACAAGTGCTCCATCCAGTACCAGGACTGCCTCTACGAGAACTCTCAGGTCAACGCCGCTGCCCGTTGCCAGAAGTGGGGCACTGGTGTCTAAAGGCTTGGTGAGAAGGGAGTTGGACTTGTTGGGAAAAAGGTTAAAGGGAAAGATGAAGGTCGAGTTTGACTATTCAGGAAGGGGTTCTGGGGTTGGTTTTGTATTTATCTTGTATTGTTTAGACTGGGTTGCATTGCATTGGTTAGGTACACACTCTTTTGGGTTAGAATTGCTTGTTAAGACTATCATTAGCTACAGTATAGAGGCTGCATTGGTTTAAAACTCTTGATCATTTTCCTGAACTGGTGATGTTGATTGAACGATCATAACTTCGAGACTGACGGCTCTGGGCTGGCTGGGCTGATTCTAAGGGCCTCGAGATTGTTGGAAGTTTGGGTTGTGGCTGTAGGGATATTGTTGTTATAGGGCCAGGACATGAGGAAAAATAACTTGTTCTTCCTCTATTGCCGCAAGCCAGTAGCCTACTTGACGACAGCTGACCGAACATTGCCGATCGTTAGCGTCACAACATGAGTATGAGTAGTTTCAGTAATAATGTGACTTATCTGGATGTCAAGACAATGATCTCCGATAGAGAAGCTGGGGATACAAAGCAGTACAGTGCAAGAGTTTGTGTAAGGTATAAAGTGGCGCATTTGACACTGTGCGGCAAGGGAACGACGCGACGGCCACGGGAGTTGAAGCACATGCTTCTCTTCTTCACACACGTCAGCCCCTTACATTTCATTTCACTGCAAAGCCCCCGATTCAGCACCACAGAACCGGCATGGACTTGGTACAGAAGTCAGTTGACCTGGCGTCATCGTTGGCGCCGGCGCAATTGTGCCAGAGCTTTTTCGTTCTCTCAGCAAGCCTCATTCTCTTCATTCAAGCCCTGCCGCAAGATGTCCGCAGCGCCCTCTTGGACTACGGCGCTCGACGACCCAAGAAGACAAAGGAAGTGAAAGACAAGCCGGAAGCCCAAGAGAGAAAACTCGGAGGCGTTAGGTCTTTTCTGAAGAACCTGGCGAATTATGGGCAAGTGCCTCACTCGTGGTTTTTGCACTTCTACATCATCTCGGTCTTCTCCTCGGCGCTTTGGGCATGGCAATACCTCCAGAGAGGTCCACTGATGAAAATGATTGCGACACTGCAGGACCAAGCCCACCAGTCGTCGATGGATCTGGAGCAGGTCTTTGTGGCTTGGCTGTTCATGACCTTGCAGGGCTCGAGGCGGCTGTACGAGAGCCTTTGCGTGTCCAAGCCAGGGTCGTCACCCATGTGGTTTGTTCATTGGGCGCTTGGCCTCGTATATTACATTACAATGGGCGTTGCAGTATGGATCGAGGGGTCCAGTGCGTCACCGAACGTGCAATATTTCCCGATTCGAAAACTGACTGTTCCCAGGCGCAATACTCGCATCTTGGGACTCGCCCAACCAACCCCTTCGAGTGCCGCGAAAGGTGCCATCGGCGCTAGCATTGTACGCTGTAGCATGCTTGAAGCAAAACCAATGCCATAGGTATCTGGCAAGTCTGAAGAAGTACACGCTCCCAAGCGAAGGGTGGTTCGAATATCTGATTTGCCCGCATTACACCTGCGAATGCCTCCTGTACGTCGCCATTGCCTCGGTCGCCGCGCCCCCAGGTCAGCTCTTCAACAAGACGGTCCTATGCGGACTCTTGTTCGTTGCCGTGAACCTGGGCGCCACAGCATACGGTACGAAGAAGTGGTATGCCGACAAGTTTGGGGCGGACAAGGTGGCTGGGAGGTGGATAATGATCCCCCTCGTATTCTAGGCTCACTTGAGCGCCCGGGTCGTTCATCGCTTGAGGAACATGCCAAGCTTGTTCGCGACCTTTGAGACCTGAAGAACATCTCGGTAGGTCAGACTTGTACGGGTCTGACGGACGTTTCGGCCACTGGCGTATGCGTCAGGGGAGCGGAGTAGGTCCCAGTTGGCGACAGTGTCTGCAGTGAGGTCGATGTCCTCTTCAACATCGGCGATACCGTGGAGGTGGTCGGTGTATAGCTGATCCGTCGTAATGAGAAGACTACGAGGTTCCTGCAGGATCCTCCAGGCGGGCACGGGGTCAAGGGCGCCGTCGTCCTTGCTGCGGTACAAGTTCAGGCACAAACTGGCTCCGAGGCTCACTGTGCACACGACAGGCCAATACGCGGCGCCATCCTACGCAAGATGAGCATTACATAGCAAGGAGTTATCACCTGTCGTGCACTCAACTTATGCGGCATGATGCCAATACCCGGGGGATATTCGTTGATGAGAACATGGTTGGGCCTTTTATGAGGACTCCCATCGAAGATGTTTCCAGGTTCGGAATGTTGAGTCGGAAGCGATAACAAGCGAGAGACGACAGGGCTCTCAAGCCAAGCAGGCAGAGGAGCGGCGAGAAGTTTATTGTTGACGAGATCCGAGGGCCATGTTTGAAGACGACGTTTCGTGAGCTGCTTCCATCTTGGCTTAGGCACGCTGGAGACCTAGGAGTAGTGTTTGTCAGTGATGAGCTAGGAATGGTGTCCAAGTCAGGCCACGCACTTTATCCAAAATAATTTGCTCCTCTTCTTCGCTTAAAAAGTTTGGGATGTAGTAGGCCGTCTGAGGTAGGGTGGTGATCCTAGTGTGTTCCAGCGAAAGTGGCATTGAAGCGCCATCGCGGCCACCGTCTTTGCTCGCGCTGGTGAAGGAAGAAGATGGATCCATGATGCTGAATAGTTTTGTTGTTGGTCGAACGAACGATCGATCAAGAACTGGCATAAATCCCTGCAACAAGTTAGATGCCACAGCGCTCGGCTGTTCCATGAAGATCGAAGAGTCAGGCTCTTGGTGATGGTGCCAGGCAGTGTTTCGACCAGGATCAGCGCGAAGCAAGGATGGTTCGAGTGGAGAATCAAGCGAGTGGTTGCCTGAAAGTCCAGTCAGGTGGTGCAAACGGGCGAGGGGGAAATTGAAACCTGCAAGTACTAGCATGAATCCGCACAGTGAATGGAACTTCTTAAGAGCCAGGCTGAAGATACAAAAAACAAGGGGGACCTACTTGGTAGTTAATTGGTAAGAGAACAGTGAAAGGACCTAGAAGGAATCATGTGAGCTTACCTATGACCTAGAAGGTTTGGAGCTATTCCATTGACTTTCTACCTGGAGCTCAGCATGAACTCATTCTGGGCTTTGACCTGTATCTTGGAGGATGGATCAAAGGTGTCATCTTCAGGCTGCAGGGGTGATTGGGTCACCAAGCCCACTAAAAGTACTCTGGGTCTCAGCGGTTTCCAGTATTCGTTAAGCTGGGAACTTGGAAGAGATGGATGGGGAAAGTTACAGGCAGTAGAGGGACTGGGAAGTAGTTAAAACGAAACCCTAATACTGCTAGAGAAAATGCGCCAAACCTCCACTGATATTTATGCCCCTTCTTCTTCGTCTTCCTGCTCGCCAGGCATTAATTCGTCAGAAATGCGGTCAGAGAGTTTGTGTGCCTCCGTACTACCTTGGTCTTCACACCCGGCCGGCACTAAAATACAGTACGAATGAGAGGAAGCACCATCCAATCATGTCTTCTAGGCCTTAGGCCTTGGCTCTTCCTCTCGACTTGGGCAAAGACCCGTAGGCGGTTTTCGTTCTCAGTCATCCTCCTGCAAAACAAGGTTCAGATTCAGCCGGCTGCGATTATCAATTCTGCGTTAAAAGCATCCAAAACAAACCTTCATCCATCTCGTATACGCCCTCCGACCGCCCGATTTCCCGATACTCGGCCCTCGAATACCCTCCCGTAGCCTTCTTCGCCCTCGTCCATTGCTTCGTGCGTGCGTCTTCTGGGGCCCTATCCTCCGCGCCCGCGTCCTCTCGTTGCCTTACCAAATTCATCTCTTGCTGCGCCCGCCCGTTGCCCTCCGTTCTCGCCGTCGACAGGGGCTCGCCCTTTCGGCTCATCCACGCGAATCAATCGCCTCCATCATCATCGTCGTCGCCATCATCACCAGAATGGTGGTAGTCGCTAGTCGTCCTCGCAGGTAAATGTCATGGATGCGCAGAATGCTGCCCAGTCCGTCCAGACGAGGCCTGCTGGCGATTCCCCTCAGCGGTCTGACTCCAAGCCCGAAACCACCAAGTCGACGCCGCCGCCTGTAAGCCCCAAGACTTCCGAGCCCGTTGAGAAGGACAAAGACGCTCGTCAACCTGCGAATTCTTCATCGGCACCCGACCCAGACGCTCCTGAAGACCACGACTCTGATGCCGAAACCATCGTTCTACCGGGCAAGGATGGCCACTCTCCCTCCAAGGCTCGCAAGGTGAGACAGGAGGACAAGAGCGATGGCGATGGCGACGCTCCCAAATCCTCAATCAAGGCGGCTGGCTACCACCCTCCTGAGATGGACAAACAGTCTTCTATCCTTGCCCGTACCGGCGATCCCATCAAGAAGAAGCGCTTGTCGGCCCATCTCGAGCGTGAGAAACAGTCACGGGGCAAAGATGCGGCGGCATCGAGTGGTTTGAGCTCTGCTCCTGCGTCTCCACCTCAGCACCGGCATCAGTACCGTCGCCGCTCCGACGACCCGCGCTCATCTTCCGACTCTGAACACTCTCACCCTCGGCCCTCTAAAGCCCTTCGCGAAAAACTAAAATCAGGCGAGCGCCTGGTGCCGCACAAGCGAAAAGGCCCCAGAGTCGAGTCCGACGACGAGGCCGAGGGTCGCAAGGTCCGGCGACAACGAACAACCAGTGCAAGTATCGACTCGGGTCGCCTGCACAAGGAGCACAAGCCTCTCTCTACCAAGTCACACCATGATTCACAGAACCGATCGCTCTCCCCACAGTCTCGATCTCACCGACGGAGTGCCTCCTCGCAATTACCCTCATATTCTTCCAACGGTCTCAGCCAAAAGAAGAAGCGCTTACCGCCTCCTTTGCACTCGACCGATTACCACTCTGACGAATCCTCTGCCAGTGGCAGCCCCCACCCTCGCTCGAAACTTCGTAGCCTGGCAACGCCCGCCGCCGAGACCAATGCGTCTCCCGCAAAAATGGCACCACATAAGAAGCACCTCGATGCTCACGGCCAGACCTTTTTAGCTCGCGCCTGCGCGCGAGGTGAGTATGAGGGCGCCAAGACTCGCCTTCTCGAGAGAGCCGAAGATCTGAACGTCGCGGATTACGCTGGAAACACGCCACTCCAAATTGCTGCCATTAATGGTTGTGAAGACATCGTCAAGCTCTTGATCGACGCTGGATGCAATCTGGACTGTGTTAACTACGACAAAGACACGCCACTGCTCGACGCAGTCGATAATGGTCACCTCGGTGTGGTTAAGCTACTGCTGGATGCCGGCGTTAACCCTCGGAAAGCAAACGTCAACGGCGAGGAGCCCATCGACCGTGTGAGCGATGACACAGAGAATGCGGAGGAAATTCGAGCTGCTTTGATGGACGCAAGAAAGCGAGCTGGTGACCGACGGCGGACATCGGAAGACCGCCACTCTCACCACGATTACCACGACGCGAGGGATTCGCACGCACCGGAAAGCCCACGCCATTCTCCTGCTACAAACCTATCAGGATCGGGACGAAGGCCAGGGACTGTACGTTCAACAAAGACAAGAAACGATTTGTTGTACATGCCCCTAGACGATAAGACTCTCCGACAGGCTGCTGGACGTGGTGACGAGGAAACTGTTGCCCGCATCCTACAGGTGAAGGAAGGATATAACGACCCCGAGTCTATGGTTGCCGCGGCAAGAGGCGGCCACGATTTGGTTATTCAACTACTCCTAGGCTTAGGCGGAGCCAACCCCGACCCAGCCCCCATATCATCTGTACAACCAGAGTTCGCAACACCGATACTTGCAGCAATTGGACAAGAGAATATCAAAGTCGTCGAATTACTTTTAGAACAGGGTGGTTTTGATCCGACAAGGCGTTTCAAGGGCGAGACATACTACGAAATTGCGCGACGCCGGCAGGGCTCGAACTGGAAGGAGGAAGAACACATGCTGAAGAACGCTTACGATGAGTATAAGAGGAATCACAAGGACTCGACCAAAATGAAATCCCCCAGCCGACGCGAGCGGGAGCGTGAACGCGCCGAACGTGAAGGGCGTGAACCCAAGCGGGCCAGGCGAGCTGAGGCGAAGGAAGAAGCTCGACTGCAAAAGAGGAATCTCTCTAGTCCGGAACCGAAAAAGAAGTCCAGCATTTCCAAGCTCACCAACACGAAGGAGAAACGAAAGTCCGACTCAACTACGAACCACGGAGACGATATCCCCCCCAAACGTGGTCCAGGGCGCCCCAGGAAGGAAGACCGCATCCCATCTATCAATGTTTCCGATCGTGAACTATCCCCCACTATTTCTCACAAGCAGCTCAAGGCGAAGCGTGCTGAATCAGATGCTGCTGGTGTATCATCTGAAGGCGAAACTGTTAAGCCGAGGAGGAAGCTTGTGTCCAAGGGCGAACTTCGAGGGGAACGAGAGAGACAACGGCGTGCTAGCATGGCTTCTAACGCCTCGTCCTTCAAAGAGCACCCAACAAGCCCTCATGACTCAAGACACGATGAGCCGCCCGACAAGCATAGGGCCGACAAATTGTCCGAGAAATATCACGATCGAACCAAGGCCCTCAAGCGAGACGAGTCCAGGGACCGCCTGTCAATCTCCGGCGAAGGGTCGTCAAAGAGGCATCGTACTAGTATTACACCTGACCGACCTAGTAACGGCGATAAGGATGAAAGCGAAATCCCGCCCAAACGACGGCGCCTTGATAGCGAAACCAAGGAGAAACGGCCAAAGCAGGGGTTGTCCTCTGATGAGCGACCTCGCAAGTCTAGCACACTCCAAGATTCTTCTAAACTTTCTTCCAAGTCGAGTCACAAGAAACACGACGATGATCAACGGGAAAGGCATCATGAATCTCATCGCGCAGACCCCGATCGATCTAGCAGCAGCGAAAAGCAGATTCATGTCAAATCGGAAGATACTGATGTAGAGATGAAGGATGCCGATTCGATCAAAGCTGTGTCGGAAGCTGAGCTACAAGCTGCTCGAGCGAAGGAGGCCAAGGAAGCCGAGCAAGAGAAGCAACGCCTCGCCGAACTAGAAGAAGCCAAGAAGAAAGAAGAGGCTAGGAAGAAGGAGGAAGAACGTAAGCGAGTCGAAGCTGAGGAACAAAAGAAGCGCGAAGAGAAAGAAGCCCGAAAGAAGGCGGAGGAGGAGGAGCAGGAGCAGGAGAGACGACGAAAAGAAGAGGAAGAACGTGAGGCCGAGCGGAAGCGCAAGGCAGAAGAGCGTCGACGTTGGGAGGAGGAGGAGAAACAGCGACGCGAAGCCGAGGAAAAGATACGTCGCGAAGAAGAAGAGAAAAGAAGAATCGAAGAGGAAAGGAAGAAGAAGGAGGAAGAGGAACGAAAGCAACGAGAGGAAGAGGAAAGGCTGCATCGCGAGCAGCTTGAGCGTGAAGCAGCCGAAGAAGCACGCCGACAACGTGAAGAGGAGGAACGCAAAGAACGTGAGCGCCGAGAACGCGCACACCGCGAGGAAATGGAAAGAAAGCGGGCCGCTCGTGAAGCCGAACAGCGACGGATACGTGAGGAGCAGGAACGCGCGCGCCTCGACAAGTTGCCCCCTCTTCTGCGATGGCTGGATACGTGCCCAAATCCCAAGCTCCCTGTGCTCGCAGAGAAGTTCAAGAGGATGCAAGGTTGTCGATACGATACCATTCGGCCGGAAGCCAACCAAACACCCGAAGGGCGCGAGCAATGGGTACTCAACACTCATGCTGCTCTACTTCTTGGCGAGAAAGATCTGGATCTATCGAGATGTAAGTCTGCCCTGCGACATGGCACAAGATAATTGCTGATTTTCTTCCAGACACGGCTTGGGAACGTGTTCCCGTTTCCTCCCTAGCCAAGTTGACGCTTTGGCGAATTGAATGGAGCCTCTACTCTCTTGTCGATGAGAAGCTATGGGGTCTTGGTCGCCAACTGCCCAACTATTACGGTGACGAGGATCCTTCTGATATGCGTTTCCAGACGAAACAGCGACTCAAGCAAGAGGCCTGGGAGAGGTTTCTCAACATGGATATGTTCTTTGTTAAGGTATGTGGTGATGAAATGCCTAATTTCAATTGTTTGTACTAAAACAAGCCTCCAGGTGTCAGATTTGATGTATACTGTTCCCAATATCCCACATCTTCGCCACATTCATCTTGCGGTCGAATACCGTGAACTGTTGGAAACGGAAGCGCAAAGCGTCGGATGGAGGACGTGCCAGAAATGGAAGCAAGATCCAGATGCTACTCGCTTCCATGGCTTCGCCCCACGATCTAGGTATTACCTCAACGGTCTCCTAGTGGGCGAGGATATGCCCCAACTCGCACAAACGAGTAAGACACCGTTCCCAGAGAAAAGAGTCCCTCGACGGGGGCTAGTTCAAGTGTATCCAGACGACCCAGAGTATACTCGGATCTGCGTCGAGCAAGGGCTGGAGCATCTGGTGAATGGTCACCTAAGTCCACCTCTCGTTAACGGCATCCACTCGTCACCCATCAGCCAAAAGTCTGTGGCTTCAGGCGGACCTGTTCTGAACGGCACAATAAGGGTTTTGACGCCGGGTTCGACATCTGAAGGCATGACAACATCAACTACCGCCCATGAGGGGCTTACGAATGGAATTCACGGAAATTGAACCTGACGACACCCAATGCACATGAGTCTCAGGTTCTCGATTGAGAACACGCTGTTATACTACTATTTCACTGTTTTTTGTATGTTTGTCAAAGTAACGATCATGGACGGCGCAGGCACAGACAGGCAGGTAATGGTCTGGGTTATCATTTTTGTCGACACGGGGATGACGACAGGTAGAGGTCAGGTATCTACCCATGAGGATTGGATCGGAACAGGCCTGTTTCAGGAGGAAATGGCCATGACGTTGAACTCGGTTGGATGGTTGTCTGTGAGCTTAGCGGACGATGTCTGAAGGCGACAGAAGTTATGTCGGTGTCAGGAAGCAGAGTGACAGTCATCTCGTACGCAAGCAAATGGCTTGAGAAGCCTGATGTCACTATTGGAACGAGGCACTGTTAGACAGACTCGGTTCCTCTGTCTGCAAGCTTGTATGGTAGAAGTAACGAAAAAAATTAACAAATGATTCAAAATGCCACATTGTCTGCCCTGAGCATTCTTGTGTTAACTACTCCGGACTAGAATATTGATACCCAAAGGCCAAATAACCCCCGCCTCTTCCCCGAGGCAATTCGGCGAGGAACCTGATTGGCTCCGAGTACGGGCTGTGAGTGGGCTGCACTGGCTGACATCACTCGCAGTAAAAATTTACCCCACCATCTTGACGACTCCACGCATTTGCAATTATCACCAAAAGTGCCTGTTCACCACCAATTGTGTCACGAACCAAAGACCATAGGCCAGACGCAACCCGGAAACAAGCCTAGACTGTAGCTTCAACTAGCCGCCGCCATGTCGACCACGGTGGACAAGGTAAGCCGTTGCTTGCCGCTACAAGTTGCACCTTGAACGAGAATGCTAACTTCTGACTCCCTACCAGATCAAGGAGATTGAGGCCGAAGTGCGTGATATCCATCGAGCTCCTCCGGATGGCGATAGTCGAATATTGACGATCGAACCCCTTGTTTTCCAACCAACCAGCTCTAACCCGTGTAACACAGATGGCCAGGACCCAGAAGAACAAGGCGACGTCGTTTCATCTGGGCCAACTCAAGGCCAAGTTGGCCAAGCTCAAGCGCGAGCTGCTGACTCCCACCGGCGGAGGCGGCGGAGGCGGCGGTGCTGGATTCGATGTGGCCAGGACGGGTGTCGCCAGTATTGGCTTCATCGGCTTCCCTTCGGTGGGAAAGAGTACGCTGATGACCCGACTGACGGGCCAACACTCAGAGGCGGCCGCTTACGAGTTCACTACCCTGACCTCAGTGCCTGGTCAGGTCGTCTATAACGGTTAGTTCCAGTTCTCCCTCCTCCGCCTCGTCCCGCCCTCCCGCGGTTTCGGTCGTTGTGGCGGCTCGATACCCGATCCCTTTCGCGAGCTGCTCGTTAGAGTTGCTCCTCCGTGTCCCAAACATTGTGGCAAATGGGCTGACCCGCACTCTTTAGGCGCCCCCTTGCAGATGATCGACCTCCCAGGCATTATCGAGGGTGCCAAGGATGGTCGAGGTCGAGGTCGACAAGTCATTGCCGTTGCCAAGACGTGTCATCTGATCTTCATTGTGTTGGACGTGAACAAGCCTCTGACAGACAAGCGTGTGATAGAGTCGGAACTCGAAGGCTTCGGAATCCGCATCAACAAGGAGCCCCCCAATATCTCATTCAAGAAGAAGGACAAGGGTGGCCTCAATATCACCAGCACCGTACCCCTGACCCATATCGACAATGACGAGATCAAGGCTGTCATGAGCGAATACCGAATTAACTCTGCAGACATTACAATCCGATGTGACGCTACCGTTGATGACCTAATCGACATCCTCGAGGCCAAGAGTCGAAGGTAAGGCTGCCAAACCTGTGGCGATTGTACACTTGAGGTAGAGATGGACTTGATGCTGACCCGATGACCTGCCAGTTACATTCCCGTGGTTTACTGCCTAAATAAGATCGACTCGATCAGCATTGAGGAGCTTGATCTTCTGTATCGAATTCCCAATGCTGTGCCTATTAGCTCCGAGCACGGGTGGAATGTTGACGAGCTGATGGAGGCCATGTGGGACAAACTCAATCTTGTCCGCGTGTATACGAAGCCTAAGGGCAAGGCGCCTGACTACTCGTCTCCCGTTGTCCTCCGATCCACGCGCTGCACGGTTGAAGACTTTGTAAGTTGAAAGCTCAATTTCGCGACCCTCTTCTGCTTCCTTCTGCGGAGCCTGGAGCCCAGGGTCGATTTGGCCAATATTTGATTGCTGACTGAAACTTTTGCCCAGTGCAACGCTATCCACCGAAGCATTACGGAAGTGTTCAAGACGGCCATCGTGTACGGCAAGTCCGTCAAGCATCAGCCGCAACGAGTCGGTCTGGGGCATGAACTGTGTGACGAGGATGTTGGTAAGTAATTCCGGCGACCCCGACCCCGACCACGACCTTGAACCCTTGAAGCGGCCCAAACGCAGATCGCGGGAAAAGAGGCAGCTCAGGCCGTCAAACTTGATCTACCCGATGCAGTCGGGATCTTGCTTCTATGACTGGCAGGGGCGTGTAACCCCCAGCCTCATGCGTTGAGGCTAAGCTACTGGGGCTTGTGCTAGAGTCATGGCGATGCTGACTTTGTAAAAGTGACCATTGTCAAACGATGAAGGAAACCTTGCGGAGATGCAAGGGGGCTTCCCCACGGGAACGTCAGAGGCTTCGTGGGTCGGACAACTTGGATGACCGCGTCGCATCAATGTGCAGCCAGAGCCTGAGGCCGACTACCCACCAGATTTGAAGCAGCGCAATACTTTGGATTACCTTGAGTGGCTGAGGGGAACAGAGAGGAGGAAACCACGCGGACAACGGCATGAAATGACAGGGCTGACACAGGATGCGCGGCTACAAGCACGTTTGGCTGATGCGAAGTCTCGACTCGGCTCGACTAGGCACGATAATGATCGGCGCAATAGTTTCGGGGGAAGACAAAGTGGCGTGTGCACTCACAGCAAGCTGATGGGTCTGCACCAGGGGAGAGGGAAAACAAATTGAACGGCAGACCATGATGAACAAGGAACAGATAATATTTAAGATGAAGATGGAGAAGGGGCACGGACGACAGTCACGGAGACGGGATTTACAGCAAAGATATCCCCGGGTGCAACGCGACGCACCGCAAAGACTCGGCAGTTCATAGTCGACTATTCCGAGGATTGACCTCGGAATCCCATGAACAATAAGAACTGGTACTGGTTCATCAAGACGCATTTCTCAACAATGAAGTTCTCACACCACTCATCATCTATAGACTGCACTACGGAGTACTTATCCGTACACTGACCCCAAACCTCAAGACGCCACCATCTGATGTCGACGAACAACGGGACGCAGTGGTTCGACCTGCATAGCCGAGGGCCTCTCGATCTGCGGCCGGATTTCCCAGCAGAAGCGTGGGATGCAGGCGGGGCCATGAAACAACAAGTCTGCATCGGGGCGCTTAAAGAGACGGGCTCTGGGTGGGCACTCGCGAGCACTCACTTCATCTTTCCCAGGGCGGGCTAGGGCTTTTCTCACTCTATCGCGTCATGCAACGCACTCGAAGGATCTATCCCGAAGGCTCGTGCTCTTCAAGTCTCCGTCAGCCACGTTAGATGCCAAGTCAATGTGACGGGCATGTCTAGTCCCGGCATCCCCTTGCCGTCTTTGTCTTTGTCCGTAGATGAAGGAGGGCATGTTGAGGCTATAGACAGACATAATCAAGAAGATGATCAAGGTGTCTGGATTATGACAAAGAAGCAGCATGGCCATTCTCCCCCGGTCAACGACGAGTCAGACAAGTGCCTCTTGTCAGTAGCAAGACTCGATATGGGCTCCATCGACACGCTCCGTTCCGCCCACCCCGCTAGTGCCGTTGCCGCTCTTGGCCCGCCCTTGATGATGGTGCCCGGCGGCAAGAGGAGCATTGTGAAAGGCGGAGAGTGCAAGCCTCTGGACAAGAAAAACGCCCCGAATCCCGCGCCAGGCTCAAAGGAGGTTAGGGCGCAAGCAGGACAAGGGGACACCCTCCGCTCTCAGCAGCAGGGAACGAAGAAGGCTCTCACAGGTTGCAGCGGGCTTGATCTCCACAGAGGCATAGAGTGGCTGCAGGGACGGGAGGTGGAGTCTTGAAGGGGGGCCTCTTGTCTGCATGGACGTTTGCTTGCTTTGACTTGAAGTGTTGGTGTGTGTGCGAGTGGACGATGAAAGAGCAGACAGGGTTGACGTCTAGGGTTCTGTGATGAACGGCGAGAGCCTTGTCGAACAGAAAAGAAAACAGCAATTGAAAAGAGGAAAGGGCGAGAAGGAATCTGGATAACATTGTGTTGGGGTGGATAGACGGATGGGATGGATAGACGATGGTGGACCAAACAGCCCGATAAGGTTGTTCCCGTTGCTGTACAAGCAAACATTACGCGGACAAGCTCACATTCATTCACCCTTCTCCTCAACGGTCATATCACCACCACAGACAGGCCGATGCTGCTGATGAGATCTCAATCCGGCAGCGCAAGGGACAGATGGCGCCCAAAGGGACAGCAAAATAAAAAATGGGTCCTCTCCCCTGGCAGCACTTGATTAGCAACCATTGACCAAACACGGCCCATAATCATTAACGGGCTCAACCTCTCATGGTCCTTACTGTAACAGCAGGTCGGACACGATGATGAAATGCGATTGGCTACGTCCTATAACATCAGCTGCACGAGTGATACAAGACGATACAACACAACACAACACGACACGGCACGATGCTGCTGTCATGAGACGCTGCGTTAGATCTCGACGCGCGCCGTGATCCCTCTTCGGAGCCGCGGGTGGGCGTTGCCATGATGTTACCACGACATACTACATAGAAGGCCTCGTTTTTTTTGTCTTCCATGTTGTGTGCGTTCTACTTACTAACTTTGTCCAAGCTTCAACCAGGGGGGCTCGTCTGATGTCGTTGGCGAGATCTACTACATAGTAGGCCCTGGCAAACGACGATGAGCTTGGCGCTTCTTCAGGTAACGACTACGGCGGATAGCTCCTTCCCGGTATTACACTGCATACGAACTGGGGCCTGGGGTCTGAGGATCAGCAATGCAAAACAAAGCAGCGCTTTCTTTTCTTTTTCCGACGCCGACTTGATAATGTCATCTCTTCCGCAAGCTCAAGAAAAAGCCAAAAAAGAAACGTTGTGCGAGAAGACACCATCGAAATTGCATTGCATTGCCCTAGACCCGGCGTCAAGGATCCTGATCGAGCTGGCCAACTGGATCAGCAGCCGGACGGACCGTCCACGGCCACAGCGGCGCCGCCGCCCCCCTCCTCCATTTCTCGCGCCTGTTCATAAGGGGGAAAAACTACCTAACTTAAAAGACGACAAACAAAAGTTGCTGCCCAATGACAGTTTTCTTGTCAAGGGAGCTCACTTGTGGTGGGTGCACGCCTGTCGTCTCTCCGGAGATTGCGCTAGAGATCAAGCCATGCCGTTGATCCCTCGGCACGACTTTGCTGCTGTCAGGGGAGATGAGGAAATGATACTCAACAATCATCGCCTACAATCGTCTGCTGAGACAGGCAGGATGAGCACAGGAAGCTAATCCGCGAGACACGGGAAACATGCCATGGCAGACATGGATGATAATTGGGGGACCGGGGGTGGAATAGCGACTGGCGATGGCGGCAGCCGGCGGCTGTCAAACTGGCTCCAGAAAGGGCCGTCCCACTAGTCTGCCTCAGTGGACGGAGACGAAGATCTACCGCTACTCTGAGCAAGGTAGAACCGGGCTTGCCAGGGCATATCGACAGACAAGGCAAGGCAAGGCACGAAAAGGGTGCCGGGGCCGGCTGCACGTCCAGACAGCAATGTCCTTCGAGGCATGGGATAGGATGGATTCGATCAGGCTTTGACCCACCGTCATTCCAGTTGCGGAATCCCGAGCACCATGTCATCACCTTGCTGAAAAGGTGTGCAAGACGAACTAGGTCTTGATGGTGGTAGTCTTTGTTATGGTTGCTCGCATGAAGCAAGGCCACACTGAGATCAAGGTGAGGGAAGGGGTAAGAGGCATTGTGAACGGACTATCTGGCGAACATTGCAGAGCGATCAAAGATGAACGAATCACGGATCACAGACCAGCAACTCAAAAATATGGTGTGAAGTGGACCACGACCACACGTGCGCCGGTCTGTTACAGAGTAAGAGATAGCTACGACTCGCTCCCGCCTCGCTCCCGCCTCTTCATCCTGGCCCGGCCTGTTATTCTAGGGCCGAAGGTCATACTGGGCCATATCTCCAAGAGCCTGTTTGTCTGCGCTAGATTTTGGCCAGTAAGCCATGCCGCTGAATGGGCTTGGCAGGGGGGCCATGAAGAATGATCCAAGTCCAACAGGTGCCCAGATGGAACTTCAAGGACCCATTGCTCCCTACGTCAGCAAGAAAACGTGCCTCCAAGCCCAGAGAGAGGACCCTCGCCACCCTCAGACACCCCGGGCATGGCCCGACCACCCTGGAACCACGAGGTAAAGGCGAGGCGAGGAAAGACAAAAGAAGAAAGGGAGAAGGGATGGCTAGGACATGGCAGATGAAGGTGCAGGACGACGAGGCTGAACGAATCAAACCGCCAAAGCCTCGTTGATGAGTGGCACTCTTCCCCTCCCTTCCCCTTCACCCATCTCCGCTCGGTCCCCGATGAGACAAGCTCCGGGTCTCGCCATCCGGCCGGGCATTGGCCTTGGAGAGCACCGTGATTCAGACTCCGCGCTCGGGGAGAAAAAGAAGAAGCGGAGAAGGAAGGCTGAAGGCTGAAGCTGAACGGCTCTTGTGCCTGGGGCTAAGAAGCTGAATAATGACATTCTCACGGCTACCCATACCACCTTACCCTTTTCACTTTTCTTCTGGCACTAATGTCAATATCGACTTACTCGCGGCCGATGATACTAATCATCCTTGGATATCCCTGGATACTTTCTTTCAACCAGGGACCAGGGCCGTCCGAGACCCCTGCCCATGAGCAGCAGCCGGACCTCCCGCCGCTATTGCTGAAAGTACTGTATGTTCTATGTACTGTACTGTACGTATCCCATCCGTGGCCCGTCAGCCGATCTTGCTGGGGTCATGTCGAATCCGTCTGCTACCTGTTACCCGCCCGTCCCATGGTGGATGTTATACCAGAACCAGCATGTCGATATCGCGTCTCGGCAGGCTTAGGCTGAGGCCAGGCCACGGCAGGATTTCGTATCTGGGGAGGATCTGGCTTAGCAGGTGACCAGACCACCGAGTGGACTCCTTTCGGAAGAAAGGCGCTGGCCTATGGCAACCCCCTCCCTCCACCATCCCCATCCCTCTCCAGTTTAAACCCAGTCCAGCCAGCCATTGCCCGTCGAATCACATGGCTTCTGGCGCCGCCGCACTCCAAGAGAGCGAGGGAGGTGCCCTATGAAAGCTGCGAGCTGGTGACTTTCCAGGCGACTATCTTTTTAGCCCGCGCGCGTTCGTCTCTTCGTTTCTCCTCTTGGCTAACAAGCCCGCCCCTCTACGGACGGTTGAGACGCAATCAGACGCACTTTTTGTCGCTCCTGACCCCTTCGTCGCTCGTTGCTGGACGAGACCATAAGCGAGCAGACTAGTCCGTCTCGTGGGGGACGATATCGGTGTTGAGCCACCGGAATCAACAGAACCACAAAGCGAGCTTGAATGGTCCACAAGTCCGGCCTGGAGAAACAAAGTTGGCCCTGTCGAAATACCTCATGCCTCGTGGTCCTGGGAAGCAGAGGGTACTGATTCGGCACGCCCTGTCTCTGACCTCATCTTCATCGACTCAGAACAGAGCGTGGTAATCATTGCCTAACCTTCTCGAGAGCAGGACCGGTTCATCCAAGAGGGGAATGAGAAAATGGCGAAATGGCCCGAAGAGAAAGCCAGCCATCAGGAATGGTTCGTCCGGAAAAGGTGAGACAGCGCAAAGAGAAAGATGAAAATGCTTTTCTGAGATAGGAGCGGTATATCGGCGACTGAGTCCTTTGTCTCATTCTGTGGCCTGTTATCCTTCTCTCATTGCTTCTTCTCAACTTCCCGTTCCGCTGATCAGAAGGTTGTGTCTCCGGCGACTTTTTGATTACGGACTCTTCTGCCTATCAGATTGGCGCGGACCAGGGGGTTTCCATCTACCCACGCCGTCTCCCAACGGCTGACGATTCTCTTGCTTTTCCCGACCTGGCAATGACCTGGCCGGGATGACAGACAAGAGGGAGTCTCGGTCGAGAGCTCCATAGCACTATACCCTAGCTCACCGGTCTATCCCCGAGCTCGAGAGCAGCCATCACATTGCCTTTCTTAATCCCCATCCCCATTAAGCTCTGCTCCTCCTCATCTGCCGCGCTTGTTAGCTGGTGAATGTGTACTTGTGTGTGCCTGTGTGCGTGCGTGTGTCTTGCCTACGCGGGTGTGAGGTCTTGCCCTGGGGCATTAGTTGTCTTGTCATACCCCATGCGAACCAGGTTTCCCCGTCATTCTCATCTTCATCCCCCGTCCCTATCACCATCCACCTTTAGACGCACTCACACACACTAAAGACATCCATTCTAAGATTCAGTTCTCTGCTCTGGCCACAGATTACCCACCGCCCTCCCACACACGATTGCACAC
>JABCKW010001018.1:0-14289 GCA_014824385.1 Fusarium cyanostomum
CATGGCGGCGGGGAAGTTCCACGGCGCGATGAGGCCGCAGACACCCACAGGTTGCTTTATGGTAGCGAGGCGACATGATGGGTTGCTCGCCTCAATGGTCTCGCCGTAGATTCTGGGAGCCTCCTCCGAGAACCACTCGAAGAAGTTGGCAGCGTAGGTGGCCTCTGCCCTGCCGTCGGCTAGGGGCTTGCCGTTCTCAAGAGTAATGAGACGAGCAATGTCTTCGGCATTCTCCATCATGAGGTCATACCAACGGCGGAGCAGCCGGGCCCGCTGGCGCGCCGGGGTCTTGCGGTAGGTTTTGAAGGCGGCGTCGGCGGCAACAATTGCAGCTTCGGTGTCCTGGGCGTCGAACTCGGGGCATTTCGCCACCTCTTCAAGGGTCGAAGGGTCTGCAGCACAGTGACGTTAGTTTGTTGTTGCCAGACAAGCTGTGGTTGTCGTTGTGGGATCCATGGATCTCGAGATTCGAGTGTCCAGGGGTTGGTTGGAGCGCTTACTCTCGATAGAGAAGACCTTGCCAGACTTTGCGGCGACCCATTGGCCGTTGACGTAGCAAGAAGTCTTGAGGAGCGTAGGGTCGCTCAGCTGCAGAGATTCACAACAAAAATCGGGTGTTAGTGGAGGTGTATCTTGCAGTTGTTGGGGTAGAATGGTGTCGCTTGCGAGACAGCTGATAAGAAAGGTTGACATGGGGGATGCTACACACCTTGGAAGCTGCTTGGGCGGCCATGGTGATGCTTGTCTACCTTACTGTTGGTGGTGCGGGGTGCGTGTATGTGAGACCCGGCTAAGACCTTGGACGATCGCGGGCAGTCTGCGATGGTGGAAGACGAGTTTTTGTTGTTTTTGTCCTTTTTCTATTCTTGCTTACAATGTCCTCGGGCTCCCTTCACTTCCGGCTTGCCCACAGGCTATGATATAAGTTACGTTTAGGGTTGAGCATGACCGAGACCACGGCAATGACCGGGCTGCTGCTTACAGCTTATCGCGGGCAGCTCAATCACGACGATGCCGTTAGCAAGTGTAATTGAGGCCGTGAACCGTGGAGCCGCCGCGATGCCGGTTCCGTGGTGTATTCTCTTACACGGCACCGACTGAGAGCCGGGCCGGTATGGGTGTGTATGATGATGAGGGGTGTTTATGATGGGGAAGAGGTTGAAAAGACAGCTGGGGCGTGAGATTAGCCAAACCCCGATGTGGATCTGTGTGTGATGCTTGAATTTGGTAGAGATCCCCCGTCGGAGATGGTGGAGGTGGGGGGAGTAAAAAAATATGGCAGGTCTGGTGGCCGGCGCCCCTAGAGTCTAGTGAGGCTGGTAATCACAGTAGAAGCTGGGAATCTACAGTACACCCTTTAGGGGTTAAATATGTGATAAATCAGATTTCTTCTCCATAAAGTCATTCTCTTATTTTCTAGCCTATTAACAAGGAACTTCATTATTAGTGGCAAGTTTTAAAGATACTTACTTTATGCCCAGGTCAAAGCTCGAGGCATCGATATGTACGGAGTACATACGAAAGGCTATGGTGAGGGCCCGGTTCTGTGGAGACAAAAACGTCCGGCAACTGAAGGCGCTCTGATCACTGAACGAACAGAAACCCACAGGGGGAACTACAGGCCGCAGGGGTTTCAAATGTTGAGAAGTGGTTCCTTAGTGACTTGTGGTAAAGTATGGCAAAGTAAAGTTACTTTAAACAGGCAAAGATATAAGTAAGAGTCTAGGTATAGCTACATACCCACTTATGATTAACAAAATCCCTCCATTAATACTTCATCAAATAAAAGAAGCATAACTATTCCAAGAGCTAATACAGAAGCACAAGTGGAGACCTACGAATGGGAATTTGCCCAATTAACATTTGAAACCCCTGCGGCCTGTACCTACAGTGCCGACAGCACACAGCGACTAAATTACCCCCGCGAGCTACCACCGCGGATCTGATGTCCGGGGAATTCGAGTCCAGACGGTGGGGTAAAGAACACCATCATTTGTCTCTCAGTCCCTCTCCTAGGGATGAGGGCAAGAATGCAGATGGAAATAACTGATCTAGGCTTGCGTCTCTCTTTCCAAAAGCATCAAACAAGGCTAAGGCCCGTATAGTTCGGTACCGTGATTCGCTTCGGCATTCCACATCCCCGTCCCCTACGGTACTTCCCCCGACATCCGCCATTAAGACAAGGTACACGCTCGCCACCTGAAATCCACACCAAGTGCCGGGTCCCCTCTCTGCCGCTCCTCTTAGCGAACGTGTACCCTCTCTCCGTGGACGGAGTACAAGTGGCGGCGCCCGAGGTCTCGTGAGCCTCCCCCCGGATGCGAGCCGGTCTGTCTCTCGACTCCGGTCCCACGATCTGTCCGCGACTTTGCTCTGTATGTACCGTCTCCATGAGCCGCAACCACCCATGAGGGGCGGCTCGTCGAGGCCCTCCATGGCCCTCCTGACCTTGGTTGGTACTTGGTGCCACTCCTCTTGGCCCATTGCCCTCCGAAGCCGCCGCCAATTGCTATAATAGCGCCTCCCCCAGCGGCCATCTTCACATCGATTCTCTCCAGGACATTTAGACTCTCTATCCTCATCCACATACTCAAGAGATACCCAGAGGAACCCGTCATTCCCTTCCGAGATCTTCACTACCTTCACAATGCCTTCCTTCGTCGAGACTCCCGTCACCACGGAGATTCCTGGCCCCGTCTCAAAGGCCAGCACCAAGCGGCTCGATGCCATCTTCGATGCCCGCGCTGTGCACTTTGTGGTCGACTACGACAAGTCCCAGGACAACTAGTATGTGCTTCCTTCTAAGCCACCTCCATAATTGAGTATCTTATGGCTAACAAACGTACAGCATTGTCGATGTTGACGGCAACAAGTACCTCGATGTCTACGCCCAGATCGCCTCCATCCCCGTTGGCTACAACAACCCGACCCTGATCGAGGCTGCCAAGTCCCCCGAGATGGCCTCCGCCCTTGTCAACCGCCCTGCCATCGGTAACTTCCCCTCCGACCAGTGGGTTGACATCCTGCGTAACGGCCTCATGAAGGTCGCCCCCAAGGGCCTCAGCTACATCTTCACTGCTCAGTCCGGCTCCGAGGCCAACGAGCTGGCCTATAAGGCTGCCTTCATGCTGTACCGCCGTCGCCAGCGCGGTGAGGGTGTTGACTGGAACCAGGAGGAGATCAACTCCTGCCTGGAGAACTCCAAGCCCGGTTCTCCCGAGCTCGCCATCATGAGCTTCGGGAACTCCTTCCACGGCCGTGGTTTCGGCTCCCTCTCCACCACCCGCTCCAAGGCTGTTCACAAGCTCGACATCCCCAGTTTCAACTGGCCCCAGGCCCCCTTTCCTGCTCTCAAGTACCCTCTTGAGGAGCACGCCGAGGACAATGCCGCTGAGGAGAAGCGATGCCTCGAGGAGGTTGAGCGCATCATGACTTCATGGCACTGCCCTGTTGCCGGTCTCATCGTTGAGCCCATCCAGTCTGAGGGTGGTGACAACCATGCCTCCCCCGCCTTCTTCCAGGGTCTCCGTGACATTACCAAGAAGCACAACTCCGTCCTCATCGCTGATGAGGTACAGACTGGCTTCGGTGCCACTGGTTCCTTCTGGGGCCACGACCACTGGAACCTGACCTCCCCCCCTGATATGGTCACCTTTTCCAAGAAGGCCCAGACTGCCGGCTACTTCTTCGGTAACGAGCAGCTCATCCCCGACAAGGCCTACCGCCAGTTCAACACCTGGATTGGCGACCCTGCCCGTGTCATCATGTGCAAGGCTGTCATCCAGGAGATCCTGGACAGGAAGCTGGTCGAGCAGACTGCTCGCGTCGGCACTCTGCTCTACGCTGAGCTTGCCCGCCTCGCTGCCAAATACCCCGAGCACATGCAGAACCTCCGTGGTAAGGACCAGGGCACCTTCATCGCTTTTGACACCAAGGACTCTGCTGCTCTCGTCCGCTCCATGCGCCAAATCGGTGTCAATATCGGCACCTGCGGCACGAAGACGGTCCGCCTTCGACCTATGCTCATCTTCGAGGAGAAGCACATATCCGTCCTCGTCAACGCCTTCGACAAGGTCATTGGCTCTCTGTAAGCTGGTTGTGAACTAGGGATCACATGGGAACTGGGTTTTTATGCATCATCATGTCTACTACTAGCGTTGCGTTTTTTGGGGGGGGCTTTTATGAGGAAATATCTGGGAAAAGAAAGAATCTGGGATGAAGATTCGTTAAACTGGTAATACCTTGGTGTGGGAACAGACGGGCGTCGATTCTGACGGAAGTAGTTCTGCGCAAGGCGTACATTTAGGATACTGGAAATCATGAAAAATACCATTACTTCCATACTTGGCTTCTCTGCTTTGATATCAATTGCTTTAATCTCCATCCATCATTTAAGTCAACGTGATACTCATCAGGAGCCATTGACGCCTATCCACGGAATTATCTGTACGGCAAGGTATCGGATGCCTTCTTTCAGCAACTACGTGTGAAACCATAGAGCGAGAACTCTGCGCTCGAGCCATCTTGGCATCCAATGGTGTATCACGTCGGTGCATAACGCCCAAACGCCGTCGATTACCGATTCAATTCTCCGCGCATGGCTCGGCATTGCTCTCGTTCTCCCGGTCGACATTGCCCATTGGGGATACCCCAACCGCAAGGCGGGCGGGGAAAGACGAGGCAAGAAATTCATACTACGTGTTGATATTACCTATCACACACGACGGGAAACCTGCAATTTCAAAAGAGGACCAAGGCGCGGACGCGAGCCTCCGTCAAGAACGGGACACAAGGCGTGTATTGCTGCAATGTGCACCTGGACCAGGGATTGGGCGTCCAGATGGTCCAGATGTCCTTGGTGGCTTGCAGTAGCAGTTGGGAGAGGGTTTTGCATTCGTTGATGCGGCAGTTCGGCGCCTGCAGATGAGAGACAGCAGAGGATCGGGGCAAATCTGAGGTGCCAAGGACGATGCAGTAAGCAGCGAGAAGGGATCCTTGTCGGGTTCTGGTGGAAACCAGGTGGTGGACAGAATACAGAATGCCGTGAGAGATGTTGACAAGATGCAAGATGCAATCTCAAGCCCATCTCGTGCAGCATATCCATTCACCTTTCTTTCTCTGTACCCTGGTGGTTAATTTTTACAAAGACAATACTCGGCACATCCCTCTATCCCTGCCTAAGAACCAGAACCGCATGCCAAGAGGGGGTAGGTAGTCGTGGAGGGAGGAGGTTGGGTGTCCGCCATGCAGGTCTGAGGCAGCTACGAAAGGGCGAGGGTGTACTCCGTACAGTAGGTACGGGAGCAGAGCTATGCGAGCCATTGACGGGGCTGGAACCCCGTAAGAGCGACCAGAAGCGAGGGAGATGCTTGCCGGAGCCGAGTCAACAAGGCTCGGGTTCACCGCGGTCTGGGGCAAACCGGCCATGTCTCATGCCGTTGGTGGACGGCACGGCACGGCAATAATCATCTCGGAACCGACAACCCTTGTGTTGCATCCAGGCGACGTTCAGAAACCGAGCTAAGATGGCTCATGTGACGAAGGCTTGTTCAATGGCAACAAGCGGAGGAAAGAAAGGCTAAGAAGTGTGATAGGAAAAAGCGGCTCGTTGAGGTTTGGTGACGTTGTACAACGTGACACGGCTATTCCTTAGCAAAAGTTGCAGCCAATTTCAACATAATGTCGCAGAGAAGCTCACCCAATAGAGAACACTCTCCTACCTATTCTATAAATATTTTATGAATATTACCAACATAGTATTGGCTTCATATTCGGGGTCATATGCGGGGTCAGAACGACCTTAACTTGGTAGTTAGTGACCGGCCAAGTATTCTTTCGATTGCCTGGATACTTCCACTCTCTGGCCGTGCGTCGTCGATGCGTAAGCTGGGGATCGGAAACCATCTCGCATCCTGGGCGCGGCTGTCAATGTACCACCAGGGATCGAGCTTCAAGCTGGGGTCCTGCACATTGTCAACCCAAGCATCGAGGTACAGTACATGCTTGGCCTCTTCAGAGGGGATCTGAGAGACCTTGAGGGGTCGTCATCGTGCTTGGTTCACGATTAGCGGTCAACCCCGTTACCAATGCCACAGCATGACAAGGCAGCCCTGCCTTGGGTGCCTTGGAGTTTGACGCTGCAAGTCCCCTGCCATTGACAGATGTCAATCAAAACAAAGTGAGGCGTTGGTGGTCCGTGAAGACGTGCGACATACGTGGACTGTCGTGTCTGTTGGTCAATGTGGCATATCCATAGTTTCCAACCGTGAAGAATGTCTTTCTTATTCGGGGAGTCCAATTACAGAGGCTGGCCTGTAAGAGGGCCTTGGACTGAAGAGAATTCCCCATCTTTACCCATGTCTGATCCATGTGGCATCTCCCCCCAGCTTCGATGCGTGCAATATCATTTGTCTGCACAGGGGCTCCTGGTAGACGCTGTAGGTGTGGTGGGTTGTGGATGCACTTCATCTGCTGACCAAGACGCCATTTCCTAGCAGCTGCGGCCAACTTGGCTGGATGTGATACGGTTGCGTCTTCTTGTTTTTCGGGCGCCTTGCGATCTTTGGGGCAATGGAGCTTTGCCGAGGGTTATCTAAAACAAGGGGTTGTCGTTGCCGTCGTGGCTCATTACTTACTTGTTCATCCTCTGTTTAGTCTAGTGTGTTGTCTCCGCCCCGCCCCGCCCCGCCCGGTGCTTGCCAGGGCACTAAGCCCGATACGGTAAACCGCGATTGCCATCAGCTCGCCGTCTTTCTCATTTTCCTTTGCCATCCTTACGGATTTCCCTCGCTTTACCTTTGTCTTGTCTTTGATTTTACCTCTGGGTTCCTTAACCTTCCAGCTGCGTGGGTGGGCTTTCGTCTAGGCATCCTGGCGAATCCCAGGAATTCCCCTGGCTGCATCCTTCAACAAGCTCCACACAGATAGAACAAACTTGGAAGAACGTCACCCTCTGTTGCATCCGTTTTTCTTTAAACAATTCCAATTTCGAATGAATGAAGAAAAAGGAAGAAAAGGGGCCAGTCCATGCGGCCATGCCACGCTCTCTGACGCCCACCAACGTCTGCTATGGCTACAGCTTCCGTTCGATACGACGCTCACGCACCCCAAGTTCGCTCACGCACCGACTCAAGGCCTGACCACCACCGCCGGGAGCGATCGCCAACCACAACCAACTGCGTGACAGGGTACTCGGCACAATCTGCACATTGCGGGCTACCTACCAACAACCTAAAACCATCCATCCTAAAGAAGCCGGCCGTGACCTCCTGGCAAAATCCCTTCGCCTTCCTGCGGTACTCACTCGCTGCAGTATCAAAAGCAAAGTGTTGGCTCCCCCTTGACTGCAACCAATTGGCGTTGCGCACCAACCAGCTCGTCTTGTCAACCATCGTGGGCCTGCAGCAATTGCAATCCCGATTCACAGCATCAGGCCCCTCAGCAGCTGCAACAAGCAACCACAGCAAGCATCAGCATCAACCAGCCCTCCAGCGTTAGGGTGGCCTTCGATAGTCTTAGCGCCATTCCCCAGAGCCTCGAACATCAAACTCGCAATCTGGAAGCTCTCTACCGTCGCCGCTATCTTTGTAAACAAAACTCCTTTCGTTCCTTTTTGAACCACTCAAAATGCTCTTCTCCTCTTAGAAAGGCTGCTTTCTGATTATCTTGATAACTCACGCTGCCTTGGCAGGTTTCTGTTTTCTTACGACTGACTTGCTGCGACTCCGCCAACGGCACTAAAACTAGCGCTAGCCGCGATCCCCGCGTCTTACTTATCTCTTCTGTTCCTCTCTTCGGCTCGCTCTGACCACAAAAAAGTCACAAGTACGACTACTCACTGGCCACCGCGAGGCATCGCATTCTGCTCCGCACCAGCAACCAGGAAATCCTCTCCGGACCCGAAACAAACAACCCTGTCAACCTTGCTTACTGCAACTGGAGTTTTTCTTCTTTTTAGGTGAAAAAGCCGCCGCTGTCCTGGCTACTGTCGATTGTCCTGGCTGGCACCTAGTCTCTGTCACTTTGGCTACTGCTGCTGAGCGCATCCACCCGCAGGGTCCCGGATGGAGCCTTTCGCCTCTTAAACCTCGATCTAGTCGTGAGCCGCAAAACCCCGTGGTCCCTCAACTTGAAACTTCAACAACCTCATCTCATCCCAAACGTATCTTCCGAACGTATCCAAACCTCGCCTATCGCCGCATCCTCCGGCTCTCACGATTTTTGCTGTGTTTTACGGGTTCCCGCCCGCCGCTCGAGGTCCTAGGAGTCCGCCCTTCCCTTCCGCCAGCCGCAATCGGCCCCGCGCCGCCGCGCGCGCATCCTCCTGAATGGACAACCAACAACAGAACCTGCAAAAACACAGGCAGCGCCGCGAAGCCGAACGAGAGCGCAAACGAGCCCTTCGAGCGTAAGTTTCCGGTCTTTGCGCAGTTGCGATGCCTCTATTTCTCGCCGCAATGCTTCGTCGGAACATGGTTCAGCCTTGGGGAACGTTCAGCTGTCTCTCTACCTAAGCTCGAATTACGGCCGTGCCCACCCCAGCCTTGTCGCCCTCTACTTTGTTCCTTTCCTGGACATTCAATGATTTTGCCCGCTGCTCTTTCGTTCATACCTATCGCTCTTCTCAGTGCGATTCCGACGCTAATTGATGCTGTCCTGTAGCTGCGACGGCTGCCGGCGCCAGAAGGAGAAATGTGATGGGGGCGTGCCGTGCCGTAGGTGCACGCGCCTACATCGCCAATGCGAGTTCCTAGGCCCGACTGCCAGAGATGCTGATGGCGGCGATGCCTCTGCTAGGTAAGCTTTCCCGCTGCTTTGCAGCTCCCAATATACGTCTCAGCATTTGTTAATTGGCGGCTCTCTCACCTCTTACAGGAATCGGTCTGGCGCAAGCAATGCCGAGCTTCTCCAGCGCATTGGCTACATGGAAAAGATCATCACGCACTACGCCGGCAATATCCCCCTCGATTCGGAATCGCTGAAAGCTATGGCCGAGGCAGTCGATAATAAGCACCCCGACGCGGCACAGGCCCATCGACAAGCCCCCATAGTGGGATCTCCGGGCTCTGACTATTTGGGCGTGGATGATGAGAATTATACCGTTCAGCCCTTGGATAACAATACTACTCGTGAGGCTCACCGCTGCTTGCGAACGCTGCTTTGGGCGGATTGGCTAATCTCATGTTATAGATTACTCGGGCGAGTTCTCTCATTGGAACTTTTCAATGCGAATAAAACAGTGGATCGAGCAGTGTGTGCCAGACCGTCTTGTATGTCTTCTCCTACGACCTTATTTGCGATGATGAATCTAAATCTAGATTTACTTAGGATGCTCCAGGTACTCTTAGCTTTAAAGAGTATTACCGTGCCGAAGAGCTACAGTCGGCCAACAACACCCAGGCGTCCCTCTCTGCGTTACCACCTCGATATGTCGCCGAATTTTTGGTTCAAGCCTTCTACAAGCACGCCGAAACGAATTATTTCTATGTTGAGCGAGGTTGGCTTGCAGAACAACTTGATCTCATTTACCAAAACCCCGGCGCCTTGTCTCGTCGAGAAGTTGGGACGCTGTGCATGATTTGGATCATTTTCGCCATTGGTACTCAGTACGCTTATCTGGACTCTCGGTTGGGAGGTAACGATCATGGCAAGTCGTCCGATTCGAGTCCGTTCTCAGAGGACACCATTGGCGTTATGTTCTACCAACAAGCATGTAAGCTTGTCCCTGATGTCATCACAGTTGCGTCGCTCGAGAGCGTCCAGGCCATTCTTCTTATTGGCATTTACACGCTGCCTCTTGATGCTTCGGGGTTGTCGTACATCTATCTCAACCTGGCAGTGAAGCTGGCTATCCAGAATGGTATGCACAGGAAGTGGCCGGCCGAGGGGCTTGATCCTTACGTTCGTGAGACGAGAAATCGCGTGTGGTGGACAGCTTATACGACTGAGAAGTATGCTCTAGCCCCCAGTACAACAATCTCGCATCAGGAGACTAACGTGTAGGTAGGCGAGTCGGCATCTACCATGGGCGGCCACTGTCTATTCAGAGCAAAGATGTGGATGCGGAGATGCCTGCCGATCGGCCGGACATCATGCCATCCAACCCCGCGAATGTCGCACACACGCTGGCAACGCTGCGGCTGAATCAGGCACTTGGAAAGATCGCACACGAGATGTAAGTCGATTGCGCCACGTCAAGATGCCTCCCCTGAAGAACCCTAGGCTAACAACCGCAAAAAGATCGGTGCTGCGGACATCCCAGAAGCATGAGATTAACGAAGGGCTGCAACGGGTGATTGACATGAAGGAGGACCTTCGAAAGTGGTGGGACTCGCTCCCCGAGACAGCATTCCGCAAAGAAGCCAATCTCCAGAACCCAATTTCACGAGCAGATATGCACCTGAAGCTGGAGTACTGCCTTCTACGAATGTACGCCGGGCGACCCTTCATCTTTCCTCGCGAGGCCATCCGGGGTAACGCAAGCACCTCAAGTTCACCCGCCGACTCGAACAACCAGCGTCCCACCACTCCATACAAGTCTAACCCCCGTTCAATCCTTGTCGCCGACTGCGTTGAGGCTGCGCTGACGATCGTCGATACGTGTCACCTGCTCCAGAGCACTATCGGTCTCGCACGGGCGTCGTACACGGAGTTTAGTTCTTGCCGAGCTGCCCTGCTTGTCATCATTACCCAGTGCTTGCAGAAGAAGACGGACAGGTTGCACGAGGGCCTCCGCACTGGCATGGCTATGATCAAGGAGATGTCGGCCGGTGGTGAGTCGGCCCGCTCTGAGGCTTCCCTGATCGAGGTGTTCGAGCGCGCTATCTCACGGCTTGATTCCACTGCCGACTCCTCTGGTCGAGAGACCGACTACTCGCGATTTAAGAAGTGGGAGCTGCTGTGGAAGAACGATGTGCCCACTCAAGTGATGACGCAAGAGTCTTCACCTGAGTCGTCTATGCCATTGCCTCCTAATCCCAATGCATTCTGGAGAGGAGCAGGCAGCACAACTCGGCCAGGCATGCCAGGCATGCACGCTGCCAGCCCTTTCATGGGGATGGATACAACCTTCCCATCTGTGCCGCAGGTCATGGATGAGTTTTCTACTCTTTTTGGGTATGGCTTTGGTCCAAGCCCTGAAAGCATGGCTGGCACTGCCAACGGGGGCATGTGGCTGGGACCTTGATTGGTCCTGCATTGCCTTTTCGAGTCTTTTATGGACTTGAAAGAGGACGGAGGATATTTACAAGCCACATGGAGGCGCATTTCATCATCACTGTCGTTCAGCTGGAATGCTAGAACATCCGATCCAGAGAATGGGATCATATGGATCGGTCAAAAGCCATGTGTTCTCACAGGAGTCAAATACCTCGAAAAAGTACTGGAAGGTTTACAGTTCGCCCCTCGAGCTGTTAGGAGGCGTTTCCAGAGTGTGCTGCTGCGGGAGATGCCAGTCACAAAAGGCACCTAGTCGAGTCCGAGCAGCAACCCCTGATTCCGCTGGGATCACGGGCCTTAAAGCTTGTCGGCCCGTGGTCCGTGTGCCCAGAGCGATTAAGGCCAAGCTCATGTCTACGTGTATATCACACTGAGCGGCTGGTCAAGTCGCTGACTCGAGGTGATGTAGGATACTGTACCGTAATGTACAGGATGTGTACGCAGCAGATTTGAGTCGGATGTATGAGAGAGTGAAAGCTGTCCATTTTGTTTTGCTTTGAAGGGTTCACAGCCACCATCTGGAATATCTATGTTGTCGGGTTGGTTCTGGAGAGGCACAAGTTATCTACATATGGAGGTTATCTATACTTTATGGGACGGTGTAACGGAGCATGGGTGGGATGGCACGCTGTATGGACCAAGATCACAAAAAGTCGGGGATTTAAAGAAAATATGGTGCGAACGGTTACTTATCCGCCGTATATTGAGCCCAAGATAGTCGTCAAGATACCAACTTGGTGGTGGATCCCAATTTACTCCTTCGGCCTTTATCATGTTGGAAATGGAAATATTAAGTCGTGTCACTGAGTCAGATAGGCATTGGAAAGTTGGGACATAAACTGAAGGTGTGCCTACAAGCACATAGTGCCATCGAATATAGACTGCAGAGTACCCAGGACAAGCATCTTCAAGAATTAGACTGAACATAAGCTAGTGATACAGTTGATTCCTTTGCAAGACCCAGCCGCGTGCGACGGGAATGTGTGTTTCATTGCTCGCCTTTTTAATTCATGTACATACCACCCAAGAGCTGCATTAACCGCGCATTGTCTGTCGCTTCTGCGACTTGCGCATCTCCTTCTCCTTCTCCTTCTCGAGGTACTTCTTCTGAGCTTTGGCGTCGAGGCCCTTGAGCTCGGCGTCGCGCTTCGCCTTGCGGGCCTTCTCCCTCTCGATCTGGCGCTCCTCCTGGCGCTCATCCTCGGCGACCTTCTTGATCTCAGCGATGGCATTGTCGCGGATGATGCGGACCTTCTTCGTGACCTCGGGGCGGAAGTGGGCGACCTTGACGAGGGCGTCGGGAAGCTGCATGAAGTAAGAGAAAAGGGGCAGGAGGTTCTCGTAGTTTCCATTTGAGGGAATGCGGTACTTGAGGAAGAGGCGCTTGCGGGGGTTGGTCTCCGCAAGAGTGATGGGCTTGTCGGTGGGTTGGTCCGAGACAATGAGGTACTCGAACAGGTCACCAGCGGCCTGAACAGCGTCGGTAAGCTCCTGAGTGAGGAGGGCATCGGTGATCTCGGCGCTCTCGCTCATGACGGTCAGCCAGAGGGGCAGCTTGGGGTGATCCTTGGTGAAGGTGAGGGACAGGTCGTATCGCTCGTCGCGAACCCGGCGCATGACATCCTTGTGAACAAGGCCGAAGACGAAGCCATCATAGGTGCTCTTGGCATCCTTGGCGCGAATTTCGGCGGCGCCGGGAAGAGAGGGGACGGTGAGGTTTTCCTTGCCATCAAAAGGATAGATCAAGGCTTCCACAGCATCGCTAGGCACATCCATGGACTCGACGAAGAAGCCCAAGAGATGCTCAAAGCCGTTGACAATTGGGTTGAACTTCTTGGTCAGGGTGAGCTTGACGTCCATGAAGGCGGTATTCTGTCGGCCCGTGGCGTAGGTCGCGAATTCGAAGAGTGACTTCTCCTTGATAAGCGTGTCGGGCTTGACATCATTGTCCATCGTGGGGACACCACCGAAGCCGACCAGAGCGAATTCCTTCCGAAGAGCCGGGGCATGAGCGCGTATCCAAGCCTTAGCCCTGGAGCGATTGCGACGTGCGCCAATCATGTGGAGGAGGAAGATGAAGCTCGAGATGAGGAGGATAATACCCTCCATCCTAAAATCGGAGAGTGAGTGACGCTCGTGGACATTGTACCACTTGGTGTAGGGACGAGCCGTGGCAGCGGGAGCGGCACTCTCGGCGGTCGCATCCTGAACAACAGGCTCAGGAGCCGGGCTGGCAGCTTCAGCGAAGTCGGCGAAGTCTACACGATTGCGGTCGCATATCAGTCATGATGGTTCATAGCCAAGGAAGGTATCCAGCATGGCGCAATCGATACCGTGGGCAGGGGGAAGCTTACCAGAGTCGGGGCTCGCGACTGGCGCCTCAGAGGATTTTGCGCCTCCAAAGGCGTTCTTGAAGAAGGAGGCCATGATTGGGGTTTGATGGACGAGAGGGAGCGTCGGCGGAGGAGGTGGAAAAGAGGAGAGAGAGCAAGGAAGGTCACAGCGCACTTAGCTAAGGAGGCAGAAAATTGGAGGCGCGGCAATCAGATGGCAGGGTGGGGACCGCCCCGACAAGTAGAAATCGGGGGGGCATGAATACGCCGCATCTTTCCTTCATGTTGGCTCCTTATTTAACCGTTCATGAACCTCGTCTCTCAAATGACTTGGAGCTTCTCGGAGCCTATATTACAGCAGAAGCAAGGAGTGAGATCTGGCTTTCGAAAATGGTCGAATACCTATGTCGCTAGCATCTCGTGTACCTCTTATTAGCCAGTTTTCCTTTTATGTATAGTAATTAGGTGGGAGTAGTAGATGCAATATTCAGGCATCAGCAACTCAAGCAGTTTCTTACCTCGTCCGAATATCAAAAGATTCGGTTTTAAGTAAGTACCTAGGTAGGTAGGTAGACATACCTACCTAGATGCTTTGGGATTGCACGGATAGCTTATTGTTCTATAATTAAAAGAGTAAACCCTTTAGGGGTTAAATATATTAATCTGTTTTTTTAGCCTTATTTAATACCCACAGGTAGATTAAGGTAGCCTAGTAAAGAGAGAAACATAGTAATTAACA
>JABCKW010001019.1:0-17197 GCA_014824385.1 Fusarium cyanostomum
CTCCAGGGGGGGGGAAGAGCGCCGCAAAAGGATTCCCCGGGGGTGGGCTGGTGTTAGAACCCTGCTGCGCACCACCTTGGCTAGGAGCCGTTCCAGAAGTCTGCGCAGCGCCTTGGCTGTCCGTGGTGCCTTGGCTGGGTGTGTTTTCTGATCCCGTCTGTCCCGTCGCAGTCTGGCCGGCGGTCTGGCCTTGGCTGGCAGCGCCAAAGGGGCCCACGCCCAGGGAGCTGAGGCTCTGTAGCTGCTGTAGTAGCTGTGGCATGTTGGGCTGGTTCTCTCCACCCTGCTGGCCGCCCATCAAGCCCGACATTAGGAAGGGGTTCATCAAGGGGTTTTGCTGGTTCTGGCCATCGTTTCCCTGCGCGTTGCCTCCAGCCCCCTCGGGTGTGGTGTCGGTAGCTCCAGGAGCAGGGAACGCTCCATCACCGCCTCGCATGTTTCTCTGCATGCGCATAGCTTGAGACATCATCTCGGGGCTGCTCATCATCTGTCGCATGAAGGGTGAGGTTATTATCTCTCGTGCGTTGGGAATGTTTCGTAGCATGGGGTTCGAGTCGATAAGCATGTTTACAAAGTCAGGGTTGTTGAGGGCCTCGTTCATGGTCTGCTGGACGTTGGGGTCGGACATTAAGCGCTGGATGCGCGCCTCGTCCATGGGAGCGCCCATCTGTAATTAGTTGTTAGCAGGGAGAGCTTGGAGTAGAAGCGGTATCACACGTACACCACCATCAGGCCCGAACATGTCAGGTCCGGGGAGGCCGTTTCCAAAGCCAGCATACCTCGCACCCGTCAAACCTGCAAACGGTTGGTTGGCAGTACCCGAGGCCATATTGGCGGGGGCAGCCTGAGGGGTTGATGTGGAGGCGGTGCTAGAGGACTGGTTTGGCTGCTGATTACTAGCGGCGCTCTTGACCATGTGGATAGTGTTGTTGTGCTTGATCTTATAGGCGCTGAGGGCATCGTCGTTCTTCATGACTCGGCCGGAGTAGATGAGACGTTGTCGCTCGACAGGGATATTCTCGTAGTCCTCGCCTGCGAGCTTGGTCTTGAGATCCAGGACAGTCGCTGTCTCGGCCATGGTGAGACTGTGGGTACTATCGGACGACGTCTTAACCTTGAAGGTGATTTGAGCATCACCGCTCGACTCGGCATTGTTGGCCATCGTGAGCGGAGGTGCAAACAAACGAAACGGCACAGCGCAAGGAGGGGATTTTGCGAGGCGATGGCGGGGGAGACGGCGCTCGAAGAGTAGCGCACAGAAGCTCTTGGAGAATGCAACTAGTCTAGCTGCGCTCACAATAGCTTTGCTCGGCGACGTTATTTGATGTTCTGGTCGGGAGATTTCGAGAAAGAAAACTTGTTTTCTTGGGCTGATGAGGCGAGGTTGAAGTCGGCAAGTCGACCAAATGTGATGGTTCCAAGCGACCAAGCAAGCGAGAGATAGGCTCGACCGGCGGTGGCGTGGGGCAGCTGCGTGCGACGCTGGCAATGACCAATGACGCGCGGGGTGGAGAACAGAGAGAGCCCAGTAGGTAGTTGACAGAAGCTGAAGCGCTGCAGTTGCGAATTTGTAGCGTACCTGACTTAAGCACCAACTACTTCGCAATTGCTGAATTCAACGTCAATGTGGTTCTTGTCAGGTGCGAATGATTTATAAAGTAGCCTCCCCAACAGGTAAGTAAGAAAGGAAGTTTCGGGGTTATAGAGAGAAGGAGAGCGCAATCCGAAAGAGCCGTCTAAGACCTTTCTTGAGCATTGTCGACTCTTTCCATCGCCATCCACCGCATTCTGTCGCCAGATCGCCCGTGACAAACCAAGGAAGGATGTTAGTCCAGGCTTTTCATTGAGACTGAGAGGACTGACAGGCGTAAGCAGCGTGGATGTTGATTAATGACCGTCCTAGCACATATGCAGAACTCCTTATGAGAAGTTTCTCGGAGGAGTAGAGACCTCAATTATAAGCCAATGCGCTTCTAGAATATTCAATCCTATCATCGCCGGGAGTTCAAACGCAAGTGTCTAGGGTAGGCTAATTCGAAAGGTCCTGGCGCGGGGCACTCACTCGATCGAGTTCACCACCAAGCTTAATGAGACGATAACTTCGCTCTAGCATCTTCAGCACTCCATAAGCCGCCGTCTAAATTGCGGACAAGCAAGGGAAGGAGAGGAGAGCCATGCGTGGATAGTTGACCCTTTGCAATCGCAAGCCCTGCCTATGCGTGGTCATCCTGGACTTCATCCGCCAACAAGGACATGATCAACACCAGACTATGAATCAACGCCCGCCATGATTCAAGGCATCTTTTACGCCAGATTCTTCCCGCAAGAGGGTAAATATGATCTCGCATCACTCAAACCGCTGCAGCATAACTCTAACAGCCACCGCTAGGCCCCAAGATCGTCGCTCAGTCTCCTGCAGGCTGCATCACCCCCGTCGACAACTCGACCAAGCCGCCTCTCATCGACTTTGATGTCCTGCACGAGTACATCATCCCCAGACAGGCCTTCTGCAACCGCTATCTTACCATAAACACCCCAGACGGAAAGTACACCGTCTTAGGGTATCCCGTGGTTATTCCTCACACAAAGTACCTGCGCAATGAGTTTATCTTCAACTTTGGTCTCGTCCTCGACGCGGACGTAGATCACGTACCTTATGAACGCGTCGTCCGTGGTCTAGCTTCTACCTTCTCTGAGATGGAGAAGCAGAACGAGTATCTGAGCCTGAATGCAGAGACCAAGGGTCCTGGGAGGAGGCCCATTGACAGCTTGCTTGAGATTGTCAAGGAGGATCTAGACAACTATGGAGAGTGCATGATTCCAGTTGGTAAGCCTTTCCACAAACCAGTTTAAACGAAATGATATCTGGAACATAGTGAATGTTCACAAGTCAATAGATGAAGCCAACACCATCAACATGAAGCTCTTCCCCCACCACATCGACCCTCCTCGAGTCCGAGGCTGGCATGTTCCCGTCCCCAAGACCAAATTCTCCGATATTGTCGACCCAACCTGGGATCTCACCCTCCAAAAGGTCATCTCCCACATCGACGGCGTCTCTGACGTCCGCCGCATCGCTCATGCCGCCTCCGTGTCACTCGAGCTGGCAAAAACCGCCCTCCGTCACCTTCTCTACTACGATACCATCCTCCTCCTTGACATGTTCTTCTTCACCGCCTGCTACGCACTGCGCCCTGGAATTCACGACTTCATCCGCAACGTCGATGACATGGTCGATGAGTGCGCTGCATATGTATCGCACGGCCGCGGCCGCGTTAGCAACTATCACCTCATCAAGCTCATGTCCACCTTTGCTCCTGGGAGGACCGTTATGGAGTGGCTCAAAGGCCACCAAGACGCAGGATTTGAAGTTTTGCGGTTCGTCGACGTTCGGAGACTCGTTCAATTTGGTGTCATCAAGGGTTGCCTCTACCGCGTCCACAAGTTCGTCGTCTCCAAGCAATATCTTGCGGCATTGGCTTCGGGCCAGAGCCGGCCTGTCCCAGGAGGAGACCCGTTGCAAAAGTACACAGATGGCTGCCATCACTTTGACCAGATCATCACGGAGCAGAATATGACGGATAGTGACATTATGGAGAAGCTTAAGAAGTTGCCGGTACCAAAAGGCGACCTGGCCGTCTTTTACCGATAGACACGGGACCAGAGGTCTATGAGTTACATATTTTACATCAGATCTATGGTATCATGCAGATTATAGTAATGTACAGCAATATCTTACACGGCATGGCCGAGCCGAAACCACCCATAATTTTCCTTAGTTTTGCGACTTGGAGCTCTTGACCCGCTCGCGCACCTCCTGCTTATTGGGCAGCTCAATGTTTGGGTTATTGGCCACCTTAAGCGTCTTTCTTTTGACTTGCTTCTCGGCAGCGATCTTGGCCAGCTGCTCATCGGTCAGCTTCTCACCCCTCTCCTCTGCTTCCTTCTGAAGTTCATCCTTCATCCTGCGGACGACACCAGTGTATGGCTGGCCAGGGTAGATCTCACCGCTGGCCTCCCAGTCCTCGTCGCTGATGAGCTCCACAATGCGCACATTGTGCTTGCCCTTGCGCATGATGAGCATACGGTCATCGATGAGGAACTTGGTCGTCTCCTCAGGGAACCACGCCTTCATGGGCGTCCAAGATAGGTTTCCGGGAACGAGGCCCTTCTTCTGGCCGGGCTGAGCGGCGATGTAGGCACCCTGTTGGCTGAGCAGGCGCTGACCGTCACTGCTGCTGTTGGCGAGACCCGCAGCATGCAGAATCTTGGCAGGAGAGCTCTTCATGATGGAGCGAGGGAGCTGGATGTCGCTCCTGGGGGCGTTGTTGGGCGTGATGATGCCGGAGTGCTCAGGAGGCTCGTTGATGACGGAGGGCAGCTTGCCGCCAAACCGGAACTCGTGCTGTTTGGCCTCCTGGAGGGCCTTCTGAGAGCCGTGAATGAGCGAGACAACTTCAAAGGCCAGAGTGTGCTGCGCAATTCGGTCTTGGGGCTTGGCGCGATGCTCCTCCATGACCTTGGTGATGTTCTCCAGAGGCATGAAAGTGAACAGCCTGAGCAGCTTTTCCACCTCCTCATCTGATCGTCGAACAAAGTAGCCGTACAGATCGAAAGCAGTCGTCCTGAACTCGTCCAACCAAACCGCGTTGCCAGCACTCTTGCCAAATTTGGCGCCCGAAGAGTCAGTCAGGAGAGGGACAGTGAAGCCAACCGGGTCGTGCTCCCAGCTCGTCGGCATTCTCGCATAGGGCGCCTCTTCGGATTCACGAATGGTCTTCAGCGCATCAATTCCGGCGACAATGTTGCCGTACTGGTCAGAACCTCCGATCTGCATCTGGATGCCGAGTTTGTTGTACATGTGCCAGAAGTCCCAGCCTTGGAGCAGAGGGTACATAAACTCGCCCAAGGACATACCGTCTCCCTCGGTCATCTTGCGCTTCACACTGCGGGTGAGAGTCAGAAATCGGTCGCCAGACAATGTGGAAGACGAAAACTTACGTATCCCTGCTTAGCATGGGCCCAATCCTGGTGTGTCTGGCAATCCTCTTGCTGAACTCATAGAGGGTAAGGTTTCCCAACCACATGTTGTTGTTCAAGAGATGATTCTTCGCAGCCCAGTCATCCTGGAAGCCGTACTTCTGCCTCAAGAGATGGACGTTGGCCCATATCCTAGTCAATTGCACGTGCATCTTGGTGATGTTCTTGGAGATACTCGCATTCGATAGGATCTCTCGGCTCTCGAGTCGGTCGGTAGGGTCGCCAATTCGAGCAGTTGAGCCACCGATCAAAGTGACGGCAGGGTAACCGTGAAACCACATCCAGAACATGGGCATCATAGGCAGCAAATGTCCAACGTGCATCGAGTCGGCTGTGGGATCGATTCCGACGTAGGCACCTATCCGCTTGACCCGCATAATCTCCTTGATTCTGTCCGGGGTTCTAAGGCACAAAGTCAGGTCAGGTCACATAGAACTACAACACCATGCGCATTGCAACATACCCTGCTACATCTTTGATATATCCTCGCTCTTGCAGGAGGTCCCAGACATGCGGAATCTCCCCGTTCTGAATTTTCTCAGCCCTCTTCTTCCATCGCTCCTCGCCTTCTGCGAGTCTCTTGAGGTGTGTTGTCGCAACACCTCGAACTCGGTGGCATTCGAGGAGGGGTCTTTGTCCGTTAATACATTTCGAGCGGGTGACGGGTCTTGAGGGCGCGAGTTTGGGAACGGCGGCGCGAGTCGCCATGGCTGTGACGTTGGGTCGAAATGTCACAATTGCCTCGTCCCGGTCAACAGACAGAGAATGAAAAAGAAAAATAGCGAGAATAGAACCCCAACTTTCTTCGAGCTCTACCACGTTCGGATAGCTTCAACCTGGCGCTCTCCAAAAAATTCCCACACGACATCGGGGATCGTCAAAAACCGGCCAATCATAAGAAGCCTCGGGATCTCTGTCGGAGAAGCATTGTTGCGCCCCGACGGATCCGGCTCACGGTCTTGATCGGAATGCAGCTGGCCAATCACGGGGCGGCCAATTCGAGATCCTCGGCAATGCCTCTCAGATTCGAATTCCATACATCATCAACCTCGCTCTCCTCCAACGCCCTCACCGTGCCCTCGAAACAGCCACCAATTGAGCGCCGCGCCCGCAAATTCAATTCACAATGGCCTCAATTGTGCGTCCCTCTCTGCTTAGGCAGACCGCCCTGGCTTCTCGATGGGCCGCTGCCCCCTCTATCGCAACCCGAAGCACCTTCATGAAGCCCAGCGGTCGCAGCCAGGTTATGGGCGTCGCCGCTTTCCATAACTCGACCCGACGATCCGCCATTCTACCTCCCCCACCTCGTACGACCCCCTCGGAATAGTATTGGCTTTGATCTCTTGCTAACATGTCCTCCAGAGCGCATCGAGGGCGGCGGTACGACTTGACCCGAGCCGCATCGTGGCTTTGCCGTTTTCACATGATGGAGCTAATATTTTCGCAGTCAACGACCCTGCTCCCATCCCTGAGCCTAGCGCTGCCCACGGCTCCTACCACTGGACCTTCGAGCGCCTCCTCGCCGCCGGACTGGTCCCCCTGACTGTCGCTCCCTTCGCCGCCGGCTCCCTCAACCCCACCGCCGATGCCATCCTCTGCAGCGTCCTCCTCCTCCACTCCCACATGGGCTTCCAGCAGGTTGTCATCGACTACATCCCGTCAAGGACCCACCCCGGCCTCCGCAAGTTTTTCAAATGGCTTCTGAACTTCACGACGGTGGCCGTTGGCGTGGGACTGTATGAGTTTGAGACCAACGATGTCGGTATCACCGAGGCCGTCAAGCGCATCTGGAAGGCATGAAGGAATGATGTTGTTGTATGAGGGGTGCTGTGGTGGTAGTATTCAATGTCACGCAGATACATGGCTGCAGGCAACTGTATAGAAGTTTTCTTTGAGTTAACCAAGATTGTGTCGATTCTACGCAACTTCGGATTCCGAGTTCCTTGTAGTGGCCAGTCTGCATGATGTCTGAGATGGACTCGGCAGTGAATACAATGGCATGGTGGAAGGCAGGCGAAATGCGACTGATCTTTGCGACTGGGACGTGGCTTTCCAGTTTGGATGAGCCGAGAAAAGAGGCTCTAACGGGGTCAAAGGAATATTCTAAATCGAACTACTTATTTCAACAGTGAATTTTGCTATCACCTAAGTCGCTTCAAATATCCCCACGAACCACGCGCCAGCTCGAGCAAGCAGCTACCTCGACGTCCATAACTTCCTCGGCCCCTGACAATCATTGTGCAGATGTCCAGCCAATTAGATAGTCAGAGAAGTAATTTCGGAGCCTCCAGCCCTGTCCATCTCTGGAGTAGGAGGAGGCAAGTTCTCCGACTTGGTGCAAATCCAGCAACTGGCATACATGTTGACACGATCAATGCAGGCACCGTCCATTCGGGCACCATGTCGCTTCGGCGTAAAGCCGTGACCCTCAAACTCCTTGATGTACCAGGGAGTCAACGCCGAGGAACGCAAAAGCACGCGGCCACCCATATGCAGAGCTCGGTTGAGCTTGGTGATCTGGGCGGCGGCAGCACGAGAACCATTGTCGAACCAGTCCATGCTGTCCATGACGACGGCAACAGTCAGCGTGCCAGGGGTGATACGAGCGATCACCTCCTCGAGTTCATCGGTGTGGATGCGCAGACCGTCGAGGGCGTTGGGGCGCGATAGCTTTGCATGGGCTCTGGGGCCGAGGTAGTCGGGGTGGCACTTGGGCGAGAACTTGCCGTCCATGCAGACATAGTAGTATGGGTTATCCGCGGCAATGTGAGTCTCCTCGGCGACAGGGTCGAGCGTGTTGACCATGTAGTGCCAGATAGCGTGGGAGCGGGTGTTCTTAGCAGCAGGCTTGGGGCCCTTGACCAGATCCGAATCGGCATGGTCAACCTCGATCATGGCCAGCTGGTTCTTTGGAACACCCAGTGCGGCCCAGAGGAAGCTCTCCTGAGAGACAACCAGGTTGCAAACCAGCTTGGACAGAAGAGCAGGGCGGATCTTTCTTCGCCAGATCTCCCGCTGCTCGTTGAGGGTCTTGGCCTCGAGGAGCTGCTTGACTGCCGCCTGGAGGCCAAAGATGCGGGCGATCCAGCGGAAGACACGAATGGCGTGGCGCGAGCCTCCAGTGTCGTAAAGGCCATAGCCGGTGCTGTTCTGGAAGACATGAACGTTCTTCAGCCAGTACTGGAATGCACGGCCAGAAAGATGAGGCGACAGCTTGGTGATAAGCAGCTTGCGGAAGTCGGGGTGCTTGCCGTCTCCAAAGATCTTCCAGAAATCTTCATAAGGCAGGGCAGTGTAAGAGGCTGCCTTGAGTTCAAGGAGATGATTCTGGGTGGGGTTCAGGTCGACAGCGTGGACTCGGGCAGGGCTTTGCAAGAGGTAAGAGAGAATGTTGTCTCCGGCTGAGGTGATGGCAAGGACCTTGTCATCGGTGCCAAGCTTCAGAAGCCGCTCATCGACCCGGGTATCTTCCCAAGTGAAAGCGTAAATGTACTCGTCCTTGAACTGGGTGTGCTTGGCGAGCTGATCGTCATAGTAGATACGCCAATGGTGGTTCTGGTAGAAGAAGGAAGGGAGAGGGAGGTTGGAAGAGAGGTTCTGCACGGCGGTGAGGAAAGCCTTGGAGCGGATTTCGGGAGCGGATCTCTCAATGGCACGAGTCAAAGCATCTCCCTGGTTGGCAGGGTACAGGTAAGGCGATTCCGTAACGAGGGCATCGATGCGCTCAACAATCTCGTGAGGAAGACTGGAAGACGAGAAAGGCTTCTTGTGGCACCCGAGCCAGATGTAATAAGGGATTGCTCCCAGGCCCTTGTTGCGAGTGTTGACGTTGAGAACAGTGCCGAATTTGTACTCGAGGTAGTCTCGACGGCTGGGCTCGAGGCCGACGCGGTCGAGATCGAACCAGGAGCGCCAGAACATGCGCGACAAGAAGTTGACATGACGGTCCACAAGACCACCAGTGTAGTTTCGGAAAGCAAAGTCAACCTTGTTCTGCACGTAAAAGTCCACCACGCCCAGGATGCCCTGGGGCGCCAGCAGCGAAATCACCGAATCTATAACAGAGTAGTAATCGGGCTGAAGTCTGTTAGCACTTTTCGTGGTAGATAGTCTGTCGGTACCTACGATCATAGACAAGCTGTACGACATGGTGATCAAATCCGCTCCACCAAAGTCCGGACGCGGCTTGTCAAAGTAGCTCAACGCAGGGGAACGGGGAGGCATGGAGTTCGAGGGCATGCCCGACTCATAGTCCTCAAGACGGAACTTGCGGGCATCCTCGCAAACGACCTTGACATTCTTCCAGCCAAGTCGTTCAAATCGCTTCTTAGCCACCTCGCAAAGAGAGGGGGAAAAGTCAACGAGGTATACGCCCGAGAAGAAGTTGGGGACATCGACAAACGCGGCCATGGCCTCGATGTTGAAGCCAGTACCACCGCCAATCTGTAAAGGCTTGTGTCAGCAAATTGTTCAAGCTGCCAATCGGCGGGGTGTCTCAATCGAGCTCACATCAACCCAGACTCGCTTGTTCTTGCTGTCTTTCGGCTTAGCTTGAAGCTGAGCGGCGACGAGCGCCAGCATGTCCTCGCGGCCGCGGAGGAGGACCTTTCGAGTAGCATCGTAAGCCCCGGCCTGCTTCTTGTAGAAGCTCTCGAGGGCCTCCTGCTGGGTGCCCTTTGTGTCGCCCTGGTGGGGTTTGATGAATGAGGAGTAAAAGAAGAGGAAAAAGGACTTGATCAAGCCTGGGGCTTCGTCCTGGCCCTTGCTGGAGAAGATGGAGGTAAGGCAGAGGGTGCTGAAAGCAGCCGCCACGATACCGGCCAGCAGAGACTGGGCGTTAGCCAAAGATAACATGTTACCACCCTATGAGTCTGAATTAGCAGGTAGAGAGATCGTGTGCTGGTATTAAGACGCACATGAGAAGCCATGGTACTCTCTCATTGTATGTCGAGAGAATTTATGTTGAAAGAAGTATGCTGTCGAAGCAGTGTTGAAAACCGTTCACACGACCAGGTTGAAAGATGGACAAGAATCGACAGACCAGGACACGGCAAGCCAGGGATATATACTTCGAGGCACGCGAGTCGGCTAGCTAGCGAGCCCAAACTCAAGTTAAATTTGGGTGCAATGGCCGCCTGTTTGTTGTCCGTAGTGGACGCCAGCTACTGACGCCTTCAATTTACTTGCTGCCGCGTCGGAGGATCCCCTGTTGATCTACCAAACCCCACCAGATAGCCATGATACCCCGCCGCCAGGGTTCATGCTGAGCAGGAGTGACGACGTGGGGGATGGAGGCGTGAGCCAATGGCTGGAGCACATGTTCGAAGACGATGCAGTTTCAGGGACCTCGCAAGGCTGCGGCGGCGGCGCACATGTGCCATGCTTCGTTCGCTCTGAGCGGTTGCTCTAACCCAAAAAGTGTGAGTGGGGTTGGGACATAGAACGGCTGTCTATGTATCGACGACGATCGTGGTCTCGAATGATCCTAGACGATGGGATCCCAACGTGTCAAAGTTGTTTTCGGCTGGGATTTCGAGTAAGAGGGCATATATTGCCACTATATATGTTGATCGCATCTCACCATTCGCTTGAATGATGGATTGATCTTAGAAGAAAGCCATATAAGGTGAGTTTCTCATGTCATGACAATGAAGCTGAAGTGTCATGAACTCTTATTATTATTTGCTGGGGTGAACCATGGCTGGTTTTTGGTGTTAGTCAGTTTGAAGGGTACCTTCGTGTTATCCCAAAAGGGAAACCTACCACCAATCAGAGAAGGGTTGCCCACCACATGTAGCAGTCAACAACGGTGTGAGGACAAGGACAAGTCATCAGGATTGGAATGAAGAGCGGTAGAGAGAACGACCCCGTGTTATTTGTACGCGAAAGCTAATTGAGTTCTGCGGGATTTTCTTGACTGCGACTGACTGCGAGGGCTCTTTCGTGGTTCCAATTGGAGCCGAATTCCGATGATGTTGAGCAGGGTGGGTGGCTACGGGGAAATGATAGAGGACTAAAGGCCCTGGAAAACGAGAGGATGGGATTTCCGGGGGTAGTCAGGGTGCTGTATCTCGTCCTGATCAAGGCCCTCGAAGCTCTGCCACTAGAAATTAGGATTCTCGAAGTCTCAACCGGTTGCCTCCGTTGCCAACAGGCATAATGCAGATGTCGGCCTATGATCAAGTTAACTGGGACCCAGCGGGAGGATGAAGAGATATTGAAATCCCTTCGAGGCAAGCAGTCTCGGCTTGTCGCCTCTGTTTCGAGCCGCACTGCTCTAATAGAAACAGCTCTGTAGCAGTGTGCCAGGCTGCTGGCGCCTAAGGTATTCTAATGCGGGCGAGTCATTACAGTGCTCCTTTTAACAGCCAGATTTACCAGTCGCAGCCATCGCTTGATTCGAGCCCGGCCACCCGGCGGTCATAAGCGGAGCTGTTCCTGCCGGTAATGGCCTTTGGATTCTCCACAAGCCCGGCAATCTTGGGAGATGTTTCGGCATCGGATGATGACCCTCGACCTAGATCACTTTCCCGATGCGCAGAGGCGATTGCTGTGTGGTGTCACTCTTTCGAGTTTCAAGGTAACTATGTCTTCTCGAACTCTGGTTGATCAGAGCTGGGGCATCCTCAGTGCCCCCTCAGACAGACCCCCATCGAGCGATTTGACGGCTCTGTCGATGCAGCGTCTTGGCTGGAAATCAGAATAGTGACAGGGACATGGCCCTCCCGTACTAGAGCTACGAATGGCGCGTAGCGATGCACGAGACTTTCAGGCGAGTCGTCGCGGTTAATCTCCTCGATGCTGAACTGTTGGAGGCGGTATTGTTAGACGAACGCGTCGGTAATTTTCATGAGTTGGGAGAGCGAATCTGAATGGCCTCGAAAGCTCCCTGAAGCTATAAAAGAGCACTTCACTTATCCTACCCATGACAAGTTGTACGTGGATTCCTGCAAAGATTCACTTGTCTCCGTTCAAGTTGGTGCCTTGATCGATCCCGTCCTCGGATAGACAGTTCTTCCGACATCATCACGAGGAAGACGGGACTTACTACATACAGGGCCCGTACAGATAAGTAGGTAGAGAACAAATAAACGCGAGAATAACCATTTATGCCACAGCTTCTATAAAATATATGTAAGTTTAAAAAAGAAGCCCTATATACTATTATAAGACCTAGATTAATTTGAAGACCTATTATAATATACTTAAAGACTTATGCTGTCTTATCTTTTCTACCTACCTACCTAGGTAGGTACCTTAAGCAGGGGAAAGCTGCGTCCCGTCGGGTCCACTCCCGTCGCTGCAGCGGGGTGCGCCACATCGCGAGGTACGTACCACCCTTAAAGTCATTGGATTGGCAGGCGGCTCTGACGCATGTCGGATCGCGCACCTGTCGCCTCTGTTATTATTGTTCCGCTGTTGCAGTTTATCAGCAACTTTCAACTCTATCTCCTGGGTTTACACACTTCTGAACTCATCTATAAGCCACGCTGGCCTTCATCTAGGAACCCGCCAGCATGCCTCTCGGATCAAGTCAGAAAGGCACCGGCAAGAAGAACTCGGCCATTCAGAAGCAGAGCCGCAACACTACGCCAGCCCCAGTCGCGACTGCTAGTCTCCCGCCGCAGGAGTTTTACGATCCCGATTATCTGAATACTAGAGTTATTCTCTTTCGCAACCTGACTTATGATGATATTGTTGACCAGTCCGCATCCAATGCAACTATTCCTGATTCGAAGAGTCTCGACGGCATGATAGAGCGGCTGAAGAGCTTGACGAATATTATGGAAAAGCGCTCAACATTTTACGATCGTGGCATGAGACATTTGGCAGACGAGCGAAAGAAACGACCAGCCAATGACGGCGGACGCGCAGATGGCGAACAAGAGGGAAAACGGCCTAAGCACAAGAGAAAGAAGCCCGATGCCCTGGCGCCGCAAGAGGGCAACGTTGGTAAGGCTCACCGTGCCAGTCAGAACCTTGTGCATTGCCTGCGTTGAAGGCGACAGACGGCGGCCAGTGTCAACAGCTGGTGGCGACTGGTCCTCTGGGTTCCCATGCTAACTTTGCAGCAGAACGGTCATCACCAATGAGAGATTCTAAGAATCGCAAACACGATCGTGACGCAAGCTCCTCCTTATCCCCGGCCGCCGCCGCCTCGCCATCGGCCATGGACGTCGATACAAAAACCAAGACCGAAGAAAACGAAGATGAGTCAAGCTCCGAGGATGAGGGTGCGCCAGCCCGTCGCGAACAGCCTCAAGCCATGACCTTCGGCGAGGATCCTTCCACCTTTCCCGACCCTACCGTTTACGAAATTAGACCGACCTATCCCGGAATGTCAGACGAGGAGCGCAAAGAGATTTATTCCGTTGCGACGTATCCCAAGTCAGACCTTGCCGACCTCATCGCGGGGGACCCACCAGACAAAGACTTTAGCAATGCGAAACCTAGCAGCCAGATCAACTTTACCACATTCTCGTCATATGTCGAGCCGTTCTTCCGACCGTTTTCCGAAGAAGACCTGGCTTTCTTGCGCGAACGAGGAGATCGTGTAACACCATTTGTGATGCCTAAGCGCGGCAAGCGGCATTACACAGAGGTCTGGGCAGAAGAGGACGGCGCAATGTCGATTGATGCGCCTCAACAAGGCCGTGATAAGCTACCACCAAACCAACCACGCGGAAGTATCGACAACATGGATGACGACGTTGGAGAGACGGACAAACTATCTGTTGGCCCTTGGCTGACACGGTTGATGCAAACCCTTCGGCCCGAGGCTCGCGCGCAATCTTCAGAGGATAAGCCGACAACAAATGGTGCTACGAACGGAGATGTCAGTATGAACGGCGAAGCAAACGGCGAAGATCATTCTGGAGGCCCAGACGACAAATCCAATCCCCAGCAGCCGGCAGCTTTCATGATGGAGTCGTCGACGGAGGCTTGGAAAAAGGCATCGCATCCAAAACTTGAATATTCGCAGGTCGATGAGCGCATCAAGCAGGAGCTTCGACATATTGGTTTTCTGCCTTTGGAAGGGTTTGAGGTCGAGTTTGACGGGCACTATGACGACGAGGTGGCGGCGAGACTGCGTCTTCTCCAAGGTCGACTCAAGGAGCAGATGCTGATCAACGGCGCACGCAAGGCCCGCCTGACGGAGCTCGTGCGCGAGCGCATGGCCTACCAAGAGTACCAGACAATTCTAGAAGACCTAGACTCACAGGTCCAGGCGGCGTATCTTAAGCGAACACGGACTATGGGCAAAAGCAAGAAGACAAAGCGTCCCGGAGGCGCGGGAGGAGGCAGTCACTTTGTGGGCGGCGCTGCGGGTATGGCCCGGCCGGGCATCGGCGACCTCACCAAGACGCTCATGGAGCGACGGAGGCGATGGATTGATACCATCGGGTCGGTCTTTGATGACGAGAGCCTGCGCAAGGTCCCCAGGGCCACGGACGCAGAGAGCTCCATCTTCAAGTCAGCGGACATGTCGGAACTGATCAGGAAGGAAAAGGAGCAGTGGGATGAGGAAGTTGAGGAGGAATAGCAATCCTATTTGGCTCAGTCTCCCTAGGGATGATTCCCTAGGAATAATCTTGCTACTTTTGCATTGATTCTGGTTTTGGAATGGCGTAGGAGGTACAGGAAGGTGTTTGAGAGATGATTGTTTGTTATGTCATCCTAGGCAGGATCAAGAATACCACAGCGTCGTTATTTATCTTGCGTAGACAGTGAGGACAGTGAGGACAGTGAGCCTGTGCCAGGGTTATTCGTGAAGTTAGCATCGTGTGAGGTCGTTTACGAGGTGCTGTAAGCCCTGTTATTAGAGTCGCGCTACACGCTTATACAGATATGTATAATCGCGTCCAGAAATAATGGATTATAATGGTATAAACTCAGGCGATCCGACAACAGAATTGTTATAGGCCGAGACGTAGATATAACGGGCGCAAATGACCAATTGACCTTATCAACAAAAGACCCTAAACCCTTCCCACGTCACCCTTCCTTATCGCGACCGAGACCAAAGCGACATTGGGGGGTGGCCCAAGCCAGGGTGTGAGCTCTGTAGGTAGGTAGGCAGATGTTATGCCCGTTTAAGTCATGGACGTGTCAATTGCGGCTTACTGGCGCCGAGAAAGCCTCTTGTCCCTCACTTTCCCCCTCGCTTCCCCCCTTCACCTTCTGTTGATCCAACTTATATATCTCGAGATCCCGGCCTAATAAAGATGCATTTGGTACCTAAAGAGGTTCGTTATCGCCGAGCCTGCGAGACCCAGTTTCCCGCGGGTGCGGGCCGCTGTGCGTCGTTGGTTGGAAGCAGACTCGACTAACAGGGTTGTTCGGCTTGGGCATAACTACAGATCGATAAGCTTGTCATCTCTCAGCTGGGAGTGCTTGCTCAGAGGCGGTTGGCAAGAGGAGTCAAGTTGAATCATTCAGAAGCCGTTGTAAGTCTTGGGCCGTTCTTCATTTTTTCTGAGCCCGTCCACCCAAGAGCTCTTCTCACGGCGGTCATCTTATATCACTAACACGATTCATCATAGGCCCTCATCGCTAACAACCTCCATGAACTCATCCGCGATGGCAATCACACCGTCGCCGACCTAATGGCTCTAGGTGCCACCATGCTAGGCCGTCGCCATGTTCTCCCCTCTGTCTGCAGTACTCTTCACGATATCCAAGTCGAGGGCACCTTTCCATCAGGCACCTATCTCGTCACCGTCCACAACCCCATCAGCTCCGATGATGGCGATATTCGCAGGGCACTCTATGGCAGCTTTCTCCCTGTGCCGGATAACAATGTATTCCCCATGGCATCTTCTGAAGAGTATGAGCCCGAGAAGCAGCCTGGCGCCGTAGTACCCGTCAAGTCCAAAGTCGCCCTCAATGAGGGCAGAAAGAGGATCCGTCTTCAGGTGAGAAGTAAGGGAGACCGGCCCATCCAGGTTGGCTCGCACTATCACTTCATCGAGACCAACCCGCAGCTCGAGTTTGACCGCATTCGCGCCTATGGCTACCGCCTCGATATCCCTGCTGGAACCTCGGTTCGGTTTGAACCTGGCGACACCAAGACCGTGACGCTTGTCGAGATTGGTGGTCATCGTGTTATCCGCGGTGGTAACAACCTCGCATCAGGTATCGTGGATCTTTCACGCGCCCATGAGATTATTGCTCGACTGCAGGATGCTGGATATGCTCACTCGCCGGACCCTGCGGGTGACATGGCTCATATTGACGCCTTTGAGATGGATCGCGCCGCGTACGTGACCATGTTTGGCCCTACAACCGGCGACCTCGTCCGCCTCGGCAGCACGGATCTATGGATTGCCGTTGAACGGGACGAAGCTGTCTATGGCGACGAGTGCAAGTTCGGCGGCGGAAAGACGTTGCGCGAGGGCATGGGCCAGGCAACAGGGCGATCAGATGCGGAGAGCCTCGACCTAGTTGTGACAAACGCCCTCATCGTGGACTGGACAGGTATTTACAAGGCAGATATCGGCGTCAAGGAGGGCATGATCGTGGGAATCGGCAAGGCAGGTAACCCGGACGTCATGGATGGTGTAACGTCTGGAATGGTTGTCGGGAGCTGTACGGATGTCATCGCAGGCGAGGGCAAGATTGTTACCGCTGGTGCCATCGATACGCATATTCACTTCATCTGTCCGCAACAAGTACCCGAGGCTCTTGCATCTGGCGTCACCACCATGTTGGGCGGTGGTACAGGTCCAAGGTTGGTTCTCACCCTCAAATATCGCTTCCTATACATCCTTCAGGGGCTTACCAATATCTCAGTGCCGGGACCAATGCAACCACTTGCACCCCTGGCGCTCACTACATGCGCCGGATGCTTCAAGCCTGCGATACTCTCCCCATCAACATCGGTATCACGGGCAAAGGCAACGACAGCTCTCCTGAAGCCCTCCGCGAGCAAGTCGCCGCAGGTGCTTGTGGCCTCAAACTCCACGAGGACTGGGGTTGCACTCCGGCTGCCATCGATTCATGCCTCACTGTCTGCGATGAACTCGACGTCCAGTGCCTCATCCACACCGACACGCTCAACGAGTCCGGCTTCGTCGAGTCCACCATTGCCGCGTTCAAGGGACGTACAATCCATACCTACCACACTGAAGGTGCGGGAGGTGGCCATGCGCCTGAT
>JABCKW010001020.1:0-13767 GCA_014824385.1 Fusarium cyanostomum
ACGTTATATTATATCCAGTAATATATATCTCAAGACTTATGATACTACACTGGGCTACACAATCCGAGCTTTCAAACCCGCTGCAGACGATGCAATTTCGGTCAACATGCTGAAGCAGCTGGGTGCAATCATTATTTGCAAGACTAATCTTCCGCAGAACATCATGGTAAGCTACAGTGACTCGTCTTATTCCGGGGATAAAATTGACAAGAACCAGTGGTGCGAGACGGAGAACCCGCTCTGGGGCTTGACTGACAACCTGATGATGCGATGCCAGGCTACACACCTGGAGGGTCTACTGGCGGCGAGTCGGCGCTCTTACACCTACACGGAAGCCTCATGGGACTTGGAACAGATCCAGGCGGCGTTCCCGCCCACATGCTGGGTCTATATGGATTCAAGCCAAGTGTAGGTTGGGTCCCACAGTTATCAGACTCCACTGACAGCCCATAGAGTTCTCGACTACCATATCCTGGAGTCCTGGTCTCCACAGATGGACAAGAGCACGTTCCCTCATCAATTGGTCCTCTTGCCCGTTCCCTCTCGTCAATCTACCAACTTATGAGAGAAGGATGTTTATGAAAGCACGCTCTCGCGAAAGTTGACCATCCGAGTTCTCTACGTCGACCGAGTTTAAAGCCACACCCAGCTATCTCAAGGGTTGTTGAGGAAGCCGCAGCTATTTTGGCAGCAGACGGCCACGAGCCTTTAGAGTGGAACGCTGAGCTTCATGCAGAGTGTATTGAGGTTATGGACTTGTTCTACACCGTCGACGGTGGAGAGGACATCCGTCGAGAAGTGGAAGCAGGCGGAGAGCCCTTATCCCATACGTTCATAAACTCGTCAACTGCGGGACGCCTATTTCAGTTTTCGAATACTGGCAACTCAACAAGCGGAAGAGAAGCCTACAGCAAGCTTACCTGGAGAAGTGGAACAGCCTCCGTTCTGCACGGACGGGAAAGCCCGTGGATGTTTTACTGATGCCCGTCATGCCGCATTCTGCGGTTCCTCACAGGGCCACGAGATGGGTAGGGTACACCAAAGTCTGGAACCTGCTCGATTACACAGCTTTTGTGATACCTGCCGGCAAAGTCCAGGTTCAGGACTGCGAGGTCACATGGGATCATGTACCCAGAAATGATATGGACCAATGGAACGCCAGTGGATGGGAAGAGAATAAGCGTGACATGTCAGAAAGACAGCTCCCGATAGGGGTTCAGTTAGTGGGGAGAAACTTGGAAGAGGAAAAGGTCTTGGCCGTTGGAAATGTATTGGATCATCTGCTCCGCCTCGAGACAGAAGGAGCTAAATAAAGGCACACCGCGGCCTCGTCGTGGAAGACGAGTCTCCTTCAAGGCGTGTGGTGTCGATGTACTTCGTTCTAATTTCAATTGAGTTCTGGCTATCTCACAAATCGATTAACCACAATAAACATATAGTTGGACGAAAGCTCAGATTGAAGCTCGTTATTTATATATTCCCTACATCTATACCTTGACTCCCAGGACAAGGCCCGTCTTTGAAATTCTTGCGGCCAAAGCCATAATTGCGCCGAGTAGAATAGAAGAAGCAGCAAACATTTGGGCTCCTAGGTAACTCTCGTTATCTTCCTTTATAAGTGCACCACAAATCGCTGGACCGGTAAGGTTTGCAAAGCTGACGATGCTCAAGATCATGCCTACTCGGGTTCCAGCTTTGCCCGGATGAGGTGTCATAGTGGTGGCGACAGCTGGGAAAAGAGCTTGTAAAGCGGCCGCGATCCAACCGTATATCACAGCAAACACAAACAGCCCAGCAGCGGAGTCGACTGCCACCCAGCAAAACACCAGCAAGCTCGCGGCAAAACTGATGGGTATCAGTGCATTGAGTGATCCGGTCCACCTATCGGCAACGATGGTCGGCATGATTCGTCCGAAGATGCCCACGCCATTAAGGACCATTAATAGGTAAATGGGCTCAGCAATGCCGATTTGGTCGCGAGCAAATGTTCCCAGATAGAAGAAGGCAAAGTAAAGGCCCCAGAAGTTGAAGAACATGCTCATTGAGAAGAAGACAAAGGGTAGTTCGGTGAAGGCGGACACGTCTATCCACGGTCCACTCTTTCGGGGTGGCAGACGCGGCTTGAACCAGAGCAGGCAAGGTAGGTAGGTCGCGAGCATGACGAAGCCCATTATGCGTAAAGTCCAAGGAAAGCCGACGTTATCATGAAAGATCAACCAGTTGATGAGGACAGGATATACGAGACCACCGACAGCCGCGCCAGCAGCAGCGAGGCCGACAGCGAAGGCACGGTACTTTTTGAAGTACTGAGACAAAACAGCTAAAGCCGGACAGAAGGTGCAGCCGTTGCCCAGGCCTAGACAAACGGCCTGTGCAAGAAAGATTTGCCAGTACTCCGTGCACAGGGATGTCATGAAAAGCCCGAGCAACTGAAGGAACACGCCGCAGGCAAAAGTGACCCGGAAGTGGCCGGCATCGGTTAAGCGGCCTGCAACGACACCAACAGAGAACAGGAAGAAGACCTGTACACTCCCAATAAATGAGATGGACAACTGGGTCTGGCCGAGGGTCTGAGAGTAGTATTGCTGGAAGATGCCGTAGCCATTTGCAACACCCCACGTGTTGAAAAACACGATATGAGTGAGGGCTGCTTGCACATAGGCCTCTAGGCCTCCATCTGGAGGAGAATTGGACTCCGGGGCCGAACTTTTCTGCTCCTCTGGAGTTGACTGTTCAAGGTCGGCCGGCGTATTGTCGTCAGATGTAGAGTCTTTTCCTCGAGTGAAGCACATTGTTAATGGTATATGTCCAAGAGATGAAACAAACAAGCCATGTAGAGTTGAGCACCTAGAGTTGAGCAGAGCATCCATCTGTTAACTTTTATGGTATATCACTTGTTACCTCATTGACAGTGGGTGCTCCGTTGTTGCCGCCCTTGCCGCCATTACCGTTCCACCCGCTATTCCCGCGATAGCCGACAGCCGCCATCGTTCAACACGCACGCCGCTTTCTGCATCCCAGCCATTCTCCATTCTTCACTCTTTTGTCATTTCTCATGCCAGCAACCGTAACTTGATGCCTCGGTTACAAGGCCGCAAACGTTCAAGACTCGCATGCGAGACATGCCGAGAGCTCAAACGCAAGTGCGATGGTTCTCAACCGTGCGGAGCCTGTGTCCGGTTCGAGTACGACTGCACCTACAAGGGGCCCTCGGCCGGCAAGAAGAGAACAGGCCATGAGCTATCTCGCTGCTCTCCCCCAGTCAGGCCAGAGAGAGATATCCGACCTTCCCGCAGTGAACATGCCGTGTCGACGACGACATCGCCAAACCACCTCCAGTCCTTGGAGGCTAATTCTGGAGCTGCCTTTCTGAGAAGATTGGCTCTAAGATTGGACCCCAAAAACGCTCCTCGGATGCACTCCTTTTCTTGGAACGCCTTCCTTGGAGCACGGAACACAGCACACGCTCCAGTCTCTCGGCCCATTACAGACATGCTATCTCAACCCGGTATGGAGAGCCTGGCTGCTGTCTACTTTGAAAAGATGGACCCAATCTATGGGTTTGTCCTTCGTCACGATATCGAACAACTCATCGACAGTAGATGGGCCGGTCTAGAATACGGCCAATTCCAGGATGCTGTCTTGTGCGGCATAGCAGCTATTGGCTGCTTATACTCTCAAGTACAGCCGGTGCCGGTGGAGCTTGACTTGGTCGAGTCAGCAAGGTTCATGCTCGAGCAGACAATATCCGACATTCCGTCTGCAACAAGCGTCACGGCATGGATACTTCGGGTGGTTTACCTCAGAGTTGCGGGAACTCCTCATCTGGCATGGATGGCTAGCTGTATTCTCATGCACATGGTGGAGGCAGCTGGCCTGCATTGCGAGCCGTCCCACGAATCTGTTCTCCCATCGCCCGAGGAAAAGGTTGACTCGGAACTTCGGAGGAGGCTGTTCGCTGTCGCAGAGCACCTCAACATCTGGATCTCGTTTGACATGGGCCGCTCTAGGGTTACGCTCTGTAACTCGACCTTGGAGATGCCCTCTGTACGACAAGGGGATTATACAGCCGAGCTCATGGAACTACTACCATACTCGGCAGATCTCGATCCGCAGAAAGCATCCGACACCTCCGAGCTAGAAGCCTCTCTATCCGCTGTGCTGAGCCGTGTTCACTCAGTCCCACCGTCGATTCTCGCTCAATGTAATTTGGCGCTGTGTCTCTGCCGCCGGCTGCAGTCAATGAATACTTCCTTCACCGGAGAGATCCTCGACAAGATACTCTCAATCACATCAAAAGGAATCGAAGCCGCGCAAGCCATCTTGGATGCTCGCGCTCCTTGGCACCACATGGCCAATGTGCCGTTTCAAATCGTTTGCATGGTACTTGCTATTGACACGTATGAATCGTTATCTCAGCTCGAGGATGCGATGCAGTGTCTGAGCAACGTTGCTTCCGTCTATAGTACCGAGGCAACCAGAGAAGCATTGAACACAGCGTCTTTACTCATCTTGATGCAGAAAAGGCGTAAGGAAAGGTGTGCTGAAAGGATGGGTGATTTGCTCAAGTCCTTTCCAGTGGTACCGCCTCAGGAGGTCCAGAACGATTTGCCGACACAAGAGCCGGATGATATGAGGTGGCTGAATAGCTTGGCAGGGGATCTGTCCAGTCTTGATTATGGCGATTTAGACCGATTTCTTTTCCCGACCATGTTCTAGATTACCGACAGGTTTGCCCTTTTCCACGCCGTTAATTTGACGTGTATTCTGTGTAAGCAGAGGGTTGGATAAGAAATCGGGACCCGGGAATTCTCTATCCGCATCTCAGCTTTGTACGAGTAGGAGTGAGTTTCCTTCCCATAAGTGATGAAAAATGATGGCTTTCCTAACTCATATCACATCACAGATGACCAAGATCACGGAGGAAGAGAAGAGTCGGGGTTGAGGCACCCCGGCAGCCGCCTAAAGCGTGCGAAGCGGGTGCGCACCCGTTTCTCGCTATTTCCATTGCTCATCCGGGAGAATCGATCTTCTGAAGAATTTGAGACAGGTCTTGGTGATTTTGTCATCTTCGTTTTGACCTTTCACGAGAAGTGAAGATTGTGAAACATCTATCTTCCCACTACATCAGCCTGGATGGACGGATCCGTGAGTATCAACGTCTGTCAGCCAATAACACCTTGCAAATCATTGGAATTCCAGCCAGCCAAAATTGTTTATATCCTGACCCAACCAGGTTCCAAGCGTAGAGTCCATAGTTAATGGGTCGAATTGTGTCATATCAAAATTTTGCGCCGTCGGCGATGTCAAGTTTCCAGAGTTGCCAGAGAAACCTGTGGGATGGGTAAGAACCAAGACTTTGCAACCACAATAGGATAATAGCGCCGTACCTTCGCCCAGTGAAAGATTGATTCGGCTTCTCAGCTCCTGCAAAGCCGAGATACCACGTCGTGCTGCTTGAATTTGATTCTTGTAATGCTCGAGGATGGCGAGGCAATAACTCCAACCAAGATCAATCGAAACGAGGGTCCTGGCATCCACAGCAGGACATATTCGAGCGGCTAAAAGAATGATGGCAGAAGCAAATGTAACTGAGGCCAGGTCAGTGAATGACTTGGCCCCTTTGATGAAGGCTCTCTTACAGTATACCGAGTGCCACGCTGAGCTCCTATAACTGACGTCAAGATTGCAATGAATGTTTTCGACCAGCTGGAATGCCGTTGTAACGCAGAGATTGCAGAATTGCCGAACCAAGATCATGTCCGCAGTTTCAGTGTCTTGAATTGAAGACGAAGACAGGAATCTGGAAGGGAATCGAGTCGTTAAGAGTAGCAGTGGCCTTAGTAAGAGCACTCGAGTATATAGATATCTAGTTTGGAGTGTTAGAGAAGCCGCTTCTTTCGGCATGAAAGAAATCAAGCATACCTGCAATGCAATATTTGTTTTTGGATCACAACGCACACTTCCTCTTGACTCGACTGAGGATCCACTTCCTTCACGACACGTAGATAAGTTGGAATAGACTGAAAGAACTCTTCGATGCGCCTGTTGAGAGTCATGATGTCTGAGATGATCTGTTGAGCACTGAGCTCGTTCTCGGCCATGGCATCCATGTTCTTTTGTGGATGGGGAGCGTAAAAGCTTAGGAGAATGTCATCCAAAATGAGAAACAGCTTGGAAGACCAGACAAGTAATCCTAGTCGCGAGGGTACACCCTGAGGCTGTTGCCCTTGACCATCAACGGACAGAAACTCGTCATCAATCAGAGATGGCAGCGGAACGCTCCAGCTCGTAGATATCATGGCGGGTCTTCCAAAGGTCATACTTAGAAGTCTGCAGTAGTCTCAGAAACCGCCATTCCTACCACCGCAGGCAAACAATCGGAGAGGGCACTTACTTATCCAGAACAAGACATGTATGCCAGACCCTGCGCCTCATCTCTCGGCTCAGTTGGCTCCGAGGCCGATTGGGCGACTCGGCATGTAAGCCTAAGGATTGCGCAGTTCGAATTGCCAGGCCGACCACGTTCCAACAGCGGGTTGCTTGCTGGGTGGACTGGAGATAGACTCCAGCCAGGAGGAGCATTTGCACCATGGGTAGCGACGTGGAGTCAAGCACCTCGAAGCGGTAAATGGCCCTCGATCGCTGATAGAAAGTCTGGGCAAGCGATGCCCTGTCCATGGCTGGCACAGATGCGCTGAATTGGCATCCAATGGCAAATACGATGTTCAATGTTGAAGAGAAAATGGCTTTGTCCATCTCCGTCCTGGGAGCCTCGCCCGCTTCGCTCTCCTCTGGAGACCACAGGAGGCCATATCTGTTCATGAACGACGTCTTGTGCAGCACCGGAAAGACGGGGTGCACAAACTCCCAAAAACATTGGGAAAAGTCGTCAGCAGTCCTTCGTGAGGGATAGACGGACGCGGCAGGGTCCTTTTCGCGTATCGCTTCTGGAAGGGCATTGGGCGGTTGGTTAACAGCTTGTCTCGCCTCAGACGTCGCGGCTTCATCTGGACGTGCACTTTGTCTGTGTGCTTCGTTGCGGAAAAACTGCACAAATGCAATGGTAGATGATGGCCCGTACAAGCACTCGCTCTCGGTGGTGTCGGCAGTTGAGGAAACTGTCGCTAATCCATCCACATGGCTAGCATACCGGGATGTGTTTGGTGAGTATCCAGCAGCTGAGGCACCCTGGGTGTCGGGAGAAGTATGCGATTCGCGAGGCGCGAAGTCGCTATCAGTATTGCGAGGAGTCTCAGCTAAGATTATGGGTTAATGATGAAACATACAAGAGGAATTGTTTCCGCAAAAGTGATGCATAGGAAAGTAATGCATAGGAAAGTAATGCATAGGAACAGGAGTGCTTACTTGGGTTTCCATGCCGGGACAAGCCATCCCGACGCCGTTCAAGCTGCTGAAGCCGCCGCTCTAAAGTAGAGATGTAGCTTGCATCGTCTCAGCACATTCCAGCAGTGGGGGAAGATGGCCATGTTACCTTTCAGAGCCGGTGGCATTCTCATAGATGCAATCAGCCGCGACCCCTCGCCTGTGGCACGACGAACAAGCCGGACGGTTTCCGTCACAGCGGGTTTTGCGATCCTGGCAGCTTTTGCAGGCAGTTTGGATCCTGCGACGCTTGCGCTGAGCCCGCTTTGGTCCCCTTTGAGTTCCCGGGGAGGTCGTTGACAAAGCCAAGGTTGAAGGCGGTGATTCCATGTCCCATGCAGGCGAACGATTGACGTAGGAGGATGCAGGCAAGACACGGATAACGGGTAAATATTCGGTTGAAGGATCCGAATCTGGGGCCGGCCCCGCATTACTCGTTATTGGCCAGGACTGACTCGGTCTTTTCGGATAACGGACTCCGATGCGAGACTCATTACACAGCAGCTGTACCTGGATTTGCCATCACTCAATTGTTATTACTCAAGGATGGCATACAAGGTTGAGCCTCGTCGGGTTCTACAAGACTTCTCCCACTTCCCATCAGCTTACCCCCGTCCTCTCCGCCTGTGCTCTAAGGCCTCCAGCGGAACGCAGGGTGTTTCCAATCCAGGTCTTCAATCTGTTCTTGCGACATCCCATCGAGCCCCTCCTCAATGTTCCAGCCATCTCTTTTCTTGTTATCCCTTATCATCCAGAGCAAGGTCAATACGCTGAGAATGAGAATTGTCCCCGAAGTTGCCAGGTTCAGGCCGTTGCCAATGTGGTAGTTCGGCGCATCCCACGGAAGAAATGACCAGCTTGACACGAGGCCACCGATGTTGCCCAGCATGACATTCATGCCAATTGCCGCGCTCCTGGCAGTGTCGCTCACAACGTTGGCTGAAACTTGGGCGTTGCTGAGAGCCCCATGCGAGAACATGGAAGAGGCGATGAGGAATGTTGCGCCATAGCGGACGGAAGGGTTCGTTGATCCGAGGAACATGGCATAGCCCATCATGCACAGTGGTGCAGTTATAATAAAGAAGATTTGTCGCTTGTCCATACGCCAGCTGAGGTAGGGGAAGAAGAGCGTAAAGAATGCGCCAACCGCGTAGGGGGGGACTGTATAGAGCTGCTGCTGGATGACCGTCTTGTCCACGTAGATGGTTTTGATGATGGTTGGCGCGAAGAAGGCAAGGCCTTGAACGGTGATGTTGGTAAGAAGGAAGATAAACGACGTGCTGAGTGTGACGGGCGAGAGGAGGCCTCGGCGGAGCTTGGTCTTGTCCATCTTATCGAGGACCACGGTGGTTCCAACGCGTTCCGACTTGACCCGCGCAATGGCGAGATCCTTTTCTTCCTGCGTTAACCAACGAGCCGTGGCTGGGCGATCAGTCAAAGTCACATAGCTGACCAAAGCGAGGCCGATTGTAATGATGCCTTCGATGGCGAAGATCATACGCCAGCGACGTAGGCCGGCGAAGTGGTCGAGGCTGAGGATCCCCGAGGCCAAGAGGCCGCCGAACGCGCCGGCAAGCGGTGCCATGACGATGTAGAGGGAGAGGCGGAACACCAGCTCTGCACGGCGATACCATCGAGACAGATAGTACGCAATTCCAGGCATCATCCCTGCCTCAAAGATGCCCAGCAGGAAGCGCACGGCAGCGGCTTGAGGGATGGTTTTGACGAAAGCCGTACCCAGGGAGGCAATTCCGAAGAGAAGCGTGATAGTAGGGAGGAACCATCCGGGGCCCAGCCATTTGCAGAGGATGTTGGACGGGATTTCGAAAATGATGTAGGATATGTAAAACACTGTGATGATGACATTGTAGTCGTATTTTTTCATCCCAAGGTCTTTGTCGAATCCGGCGATCTTTGCGTTTCCTGTGAACAGCGTCAGACGGTTGCCAGGCGAGGGCTTCGTCTAGTATTTGGGGGCTAATTTACCAATATTTGCTCGATCGATAAAGCAGAACAAGTAAAGAATCGCAACCGTGGGAATGATGTAGAGATCGATCTTCATCCGTAAACGGCGCTCCGCCACAGGGTCGAACTCCACCAGAGGCTCGCCGTACCTGCGACATGGTAAGTCAGGGGCAACGCGAAGACAGGGGCAACAGCAGAAGGCCCGTACTTGTTTGTAGCGACTTGGCCGCGCTCGGCAGCATGCTGAAGAGTCGAGTCATTTAGAGCACCAATGGTTTCATGTTTGTCAACATGCTCTGTAGTGGGCTTCATGGCGACGGACGAAGGGAAGCGATGAACTTGAGATGTGAAGAGGGATCGACAAAAGGCCCTCGAGAGAAGGAAATATATATACAGAGCATCCCTGCCAAGCAGCTCCCCGGATTAACATGTCGGCACCCACACGCGTATCGCGACCAAACCCCGGGTTTTCCTGGGGAAGCGGGGAAGTTCTAGGCTCTGTGTGGAGTTGAATCTGGACGGCATCTCAGAAAGTATTGGCTCAAAACCCTGCAATAGTACAAAGCAACAGGCTCAAAGATCACATCTCGTTGGCTGCGGAGCTCCAGGGGCTTCTGCCGCGACTCAGAGCCGGCTCTCGCGGCCAGTGGAAATGCTCCCCGGTATCTCAAATTAAGCTTATCCAGTTATGTACCGGGATCGCAAACAAGGGCTGATTGGCTTGTTCCGTGTCTCTGGAGACCCCGTAGCCGATCCTAGTCGGAAACGGGGTGGCTGACTCGTCGTCTTTTGAACTTTAAATGGCCAGACCAGAGAAATTCGAAGGGCATGGAAGATCCCGCAGATAGGAAATCAGTGAGCTTGGTCGCCTATAGAGCCTTCTCTGTCTTGGCAAAACAAAGAACGAACCAGCTCCCTTCATGTCTTCCTTCTCCTGTCTGGTCCAACTTCCGAGAACGGTTCTGCGTGTCCTTGTCCTTTCGCGGCACTGTAGCTCCATCCAGTACTCATCCAAGCAAGGCTACAAGCCGAACTATGGACCGATCCACGCTCAACCTCATCTTAAGTCCGAGGAGACCAGAGTAGAGTTGAAGTTGTTATTCACGAGCGCATTGCGGGGTCCTGTGATAAACCATCGGGCGCGGAGACTATGCCGGATCAAGTATGGATTCCGAGGAAGAGAACCCCGAAACTTGACTCCTCCCGGCAACCGACATGCCGAGGCTGGGCTTCATGTGAGGTGGTATTCCTCCCATCATCATGACTCTGAAAACATCAAGCAAGCTACATTAGAGATGTAGTTTTGCCTCTTGGTAGCACCCAGACACTGCCTAGGATAAAATTGTAGACCTATGTTTCCGTAGACGTTGTCACCGAAGATATATCATACAGTCACACTCCAGCTCCCACTTCGCCTGTGGATCCCCTTTCCGGGGTGCCAAGTTGACAGCCAATGCATCTTTTACTGCGAATGCGGAGTCGTCCTGAAGGTACTTGAATTCTGAGTCAAAGATTTGCGTGGTTGCAGAGCTGAAGCTATCCGCAATTATCTCGACGAAACCGGGTCAGCCTCTTGTGCACTCCCTTGAGAATCTCAACATGAAATGAAGATTTAACGGTTCAGTAGGCATAGATAATCGCACAATGTTGGTGAAAATCGGACCCGGCTTACGATTCAAGGCCAATAATATGACAAGGAAGCTGGCCCTCATTCCTGCGATCACTACTCTTTGACCCGCAGTATGGATCATTTCGACGGCCTTCATCCACTCATGCGCATAAGCTGTACCTCACGAGTAAAGCCATGAATGTGCTAGATGAAAGATGCCATGACTTTGCGAAGGCGACGGTGGTATTCAGCTCAAAGGAGTTAATGAAATAGAGGATTCCTGTCCTAAACCATGTTCTATATTGGTACCTACCGGCTACTCCTTCTCAGAAGGCTGTTGTCACGCTGAAGAGATGTCCTGTTTCTGCTGTAGTCTGGTCTTGAGGCGGCTCCTGATGTTCAGTTGAGAGGCCATGGGATTTGTAGACGACGCCCCCGAAAACTGTCCGATCACCTCTCTAATCTCGAACGATCCGCCTTCCTCAAGAGCATCTACAATGCAACGGCGATATCTGAACTTGTCTTTTATGTGACAGTGCTTAATGTCAAGTTTGTCAACCAAAGGAGAAGACTCGGGGAGCTTGTCGGAACGCTAGAGACCCTGCCGGGCGTTGTTTCGCGGTTCGTAGGTAGCGTCGGGGAGTTAGTCGGGCTTGCGCCAGGCTCTTGAGGGGACATTCGGGAATTCCGACAGCCTAACATCCCTGTCCATCGGGTCAAATGTATTCTCCTGGTGGCGTGGCCTTCGGAAATACCTATTCCAATCCCTGATCCGACAGCCAAACCGAAGATGAGAATGACTTGTAGAAGCAGGATGAATCTCAATGTCTCACTAAAAGATGTGACGTACTTTGCATGAGCCGATGGGTTTGTATGCACCCCGCAAAATCTCCACAAACTCGCCCTTATAACTAGAGAATGGGACCCGTTAGATTGAATGCAAATACAGAGGTCGATATCTCACTTTACGCAGCAACCTCCAAAGCCGGCTGCCCAGCACAAATGCCTCCACCAAAAGAGTTCAACATAGCGGTAGTCGGTGGCGGGATAGCCGGTCTGACTCTAGCAATCGCTCTCCACCATCGCGGCATCCCTGTTACGTTGTACGAGAGAGCATCGCGGCTTGAGGAGATCGGAGCCGGCGTGTCATTTACACCAAACGCAGTACGAGCCATGGAATACTGTCACCCAGGCGTATACGAAGCATTCGAAAGAGTCTGCACCCGCAATAGCTGGCCGTCCAAGCAGAAGGTCTGGTTTGACTTTGTCGACGGCACCGAGGACCAACAGACGGGTGACAGCTTCAGCATCCACAGCAGTCTGGGTCAGAACGGTGTTCACCGGGCTCATTTCCTAGACGAGCTGGCAAAGCTATTCCCGTCCGACCGAGCCGTGTTTGGGAAGTGCCTGGACGATATCAGCGAAGGCAGCGATGGAAAGGTGACAATGTCTTTCGGAGACGGCACCACCGCGTCTGCAGATGCCGTCATTGGCAGCGACGGAATCAAATCCCGCGTGCGACAGATCATTGTTGGCGTCGATCACCCTTCAGCGCGGCCGACATACACCTACAAGTACGCCTACCGGGGTCTAGTGTCCATGGAAGAGGCGGTAGGAGCGGTTGGTGAGGAGAGGGCGCGAAACGCTTGTGTTCATGTGAGTCTTGTAATTGATCGAGAGCCTATCGTGGTGCCATACATGCTGACTTTAGACAGATGGGCAAAGGTGGTCATGTGCTAACCTTTCCTGTTGACCATGGCCGAAAGCTGAATATCGTGGCCTTCCGCACATCCTCGAGCGACTGGGACGATTATGGACGAACAACAAAGGTTGCCAGCCGCGATGACTGCCTCAGAGACTTCGCTGGCTATGGCTCAGAAATCACTGACCTACTGAAATTGACTGAGCAACAGCTCAAAGTTGTAAGTTTGCAGCTCGAAATTCATACCAGACTTATGAACTCGGCTAACTATTTCCCTAATCCAGTGGGCTATTTTTGATCTTGGCGACCATCCAGCTCCAACATTCCACAAGGGTCGCATTTGCATCACAGGAGACGCTGCGCATGCCACCTCACCCCATCACGGCGCGGGGGCTGGTTTCTGCATTGAAGACAGTGCAGTCTTGGCCGAGCTACTCGCGAGCGACGCCGTCGAAAAGCCCGACCATCTTGCGTCTGTATTCGCCGTATTCGATAGAAGCCGCAGAGAGAGGTCGCAGTGGTTGGTCCAAAGTAGCCGATGGATTGGAGACTGCTACGAGTGGCAGGCGGACGGTATAGGCAGCGACATGGGTAAGATTGAGAGAGAGATCAACGAAAGGAACGGAATCATCGCAAACTTCGACCTGAAGGAGGCCTGTAGTCAAGCGAAGGAGGATCTACGGACGTCACTGGGCCAATGCAGCAAACTATAGCTTTCCCACCCAAGAAATCAGGTCAATTAGTATTTTGTATGAATACCGATGAGAGGACATAATTACAAGAAAATCTACAAATATCATGAAGAATAAGACTCATCCCATTCTCTTAGCTCCCAAGAAGCCATCTCGCACCAGGTCAAGGAGCTATGTCCCTCCATCCTCAAAAGTGCTAACTACACCACTACGTACCGGCCTCTGGGTTTAATTAAGCTCATCCAAAGGCCGTAGGTTGGAATATCTAAAAGAGGAAATTCCATGCAGCCAGTAGCCAAGCAGTATTTATAAACATAAATTCAAAGCATTTAGAGGAAGGTAAAGACCGGAGACTGCTGCTCTTACATGTGGGGACTAGAGTCTACGTCTTCCTGTCACACAGCAAAAGACAA
>JABCKW010001021.1:0-16237 GCA_014824385.1 Fusarium cyanostomum
CTACTATTGTTTAAATAAATAAACTAGAAATAAAAACCACCTCTTAGCTTGTATTTACTCTCGTCTATTTTAATAACCCAGGCAGAGACCTAAGTTATTATCTCTAAGCTCTACCTAGAGAAAAGAGAGGACAATACCATATTAACCTCAAGGCTTAGTCTTAACTGCTTTAATACTTTAGTTCGCGCTTAATTGTTATCCACTCACTAGTTTCATCCCTAGGTACTTAGTGCATAACAACTTGCGCTTGATGCGTTAAACAATCTGACCCATGCTTAAACTTCAGTCTGGCAATTCAGGCTGAAAATACTCTCCTGCTACTCGCATCTTACAGCAGGAGACGCCTACCTCGATTCATATTACTTCGACACTAGCTTGTCGAGGGGTAGAAGCAATCGGCCTAGAATAGTGTTGGCTTTGCACCCAGGGGTAGACAAGGACAACTCTTTTGACAGCCTGGTAGCTAATAAGGCTATATAGGGGACTTTTCGTGCGGTCATCACCGTGACTTTGCGGCCTTAATGAGAGAAATCAAACCGAGATGAAAGGCTTAGTTTGGATATAAACCGTGACAAGACATTACGTGATATAGAGACTTTACCAGGCTAGTACAGGTCCGCCCTTCTACACACTTGGAGAATGTCTTTTTTTAGGTGTATCTACAGTTGTGTTTGACCCGGGAGCAGTCCGTAGAGCTTTTGCATCGCAAGACAATCACTCCATTGCAATGTCAGTGTAGGCGTGGACTTGGTCCTGTCCCTGCATCCCCTGTGCTCTTTTCTCAGTTTCCAACAGACTGTCAGTAAAGCTTGCTATGGGTCTCTCACTAATGCGCCGGCTTTTCTCTGTTTAGCTGGTTGTAGTCAGCGATAGGCAAAGAACTCTGATTTTGGCTGTCAGCAATTATTGAGCACGGGGAGCAACAAAGTGTCGTGAACGAGGTGACAGAACTCCAGGGCTACGATTGCTAGAGCTCGCTATTCATCTTGATAAAGGATAACTCCATCTCTACAACAATCCACTTCTCCCAAGGATACTTCCAACAAAGAAGGCGGCGGTATCTTGACACGGACCAGTCAACTTCTTGAAGCTCTGCTGTCCAGAGAGTTGGAAATCACAGACACGGAGATGTGCTGTTCTCGTCATCTCCCGAACCGAGGACCTCCTATTTTGAGATATCTATCTCTGGCAGGATGTTTTGGAATCTCGAGTCCCTATGGCAATTCAACGGCATTCAGAATCCGAGACGAAAGCCGCATGCCTGCTTTAGGCCAACGAAGCATCTATAGCCACGGCAACTTCAGAGCAACAACAATAGATATCGACCATAATGCGGCGTTTTGCCTTGTTATGTCACATAATCACTCCTCTCGGATCAATTTTATTCACTATTCTGTTCCAATAGAATAGACTATCGAGCGGCTACGCTACTCAGTCTCCCTACTAGGACGACGACTATCATACAAAGGACCTCGCCCATATCGACCAAGCATCACCAGCCCCCAGCAGAAGCCCTCAGCCCGTAGCTCATTGTCAGCATGAAGCGAAACGGACGGCCTTGGAGCAACTCAGCAATACCGTCCTTGCTCACATCCAGGTTTCTCTGTGATAATCTTCGGCCCATCTCCACGAGAGGGAACACGCTGATCCAATCCATATCAAAGATATCTGGAAAATGTTTAACCATTACGTTGACCATGGCAGGTAGATGAGGAGCCAAGCAAAGAAGACGATCAAAGTCCTCTCGCCCCACTTCATTCCACAGGCAACAGATATCTTCAAAAGCTTCGGGAGGCTTGATGGGAAGGCTCGCTAAACAGAGATCGGCCAGCTGTGGATTGCCGTTGCGGGGGGAGCAGATGGCGTCGAGGAGATGGTCCAACTGGGCCATGTAACCCGTCGAGTAGAGGTGATTGACTCGTTGTATAACTGTTCCGTCCACAACAGGCTTCTCTTCACGTACGTCAAACACTCCTGTCTGTAGCGCCTTGACACGACCGTCAAGGAACTTGTACTCGGCAGCCCAGATATCTTGGCCAGTCGCAATGGCGCCACGGGCCTGGAGGTAAGGCACCATGGTTCTCCAGCTTTCGCCAGGCGAAGACAGGGCGTACCCTAGTGCAGTATAGCCGACAGGGGTGTCTGTGTCGTTGATGTCGGTGCCTTCATCCTGCAGAAAGTAGTCGACCAGCTCTTTCGAGCCTGCTGCAGCCGCCAGATGGAGCGGAGGACAGTCGCACATTGTCGAAGCACCCTTTCCGACGAGAAACTTTGTCATGTCGACCTGATTTGCAAGAATGGCATATCCTAAAGGTCCCGTGGCAGACCACATGTTGTTTATATCGGCACCTTTCTCTAGAAGAAGCTCCATTATCTCTCGACTACCACGTGAAGCAGCCGAATGAAGTGTTGTAAAGTTTGTGGTTATAAACCCAGTCATGGGAAACCATAACTGCCGCTCATGATGGACTATCAAGTCGTCTAGTGTAAAACTGGCATTGCGGATGGTTTGAATAATCGTATGATCATCGATGCCGAGAGAGTAAAGGTTTACTAGTGTCAAGTCGGATGAGGGCAAGAGTTGATAAATGAGCTGCTGGAGTCTTTTGCAAGTATATGCAAGTGCTGGAAGGTGATCAAAGTCAAGTAGACAGTTGAAGATGTATGCCAACAGCTCATTGGGGAGCTCGAGAATGGGAACGCGGTTGGACATGCTAACCGTTGAGGCGGGCAGTTGTGTTGAAGTTGTGTTGAAGTGGTGTCTCAAAAGCAACTCGCTCTTTGGAACAGGGCAACGCGTTAGATATAGATAAAAGGGACACAGAGGACTTGGCAGTCTGCGAGTACCCTGAGCGTGTGTTATGTACGCTTGTATGTTTTAGTGCCATGTCGTGTTGTGTTTGGCCTTCTGTTGAGGAATACAACGGACCGGCGGCGGCCAATAGATCTCTCTTGAGAGCTTTGAGAGCCTTGCAGGCTTGGTAGCTGAGTGTAACCAGGCGGCTTGCCAGGTATCACGGCCTTGGTTTGCCGCCGAGGCACGAAGGCGTAGCGAGGCGACGCCACGTTCCACCACGATACGGGCTGTGTTTCAGCGAGGTTTAACAAACACGACGTGTCGGGGATACTGTTAACGGCTGTCTTGCAAATCTATGCGGCCCCGGACTCGGAAAGTGAGACAAAGCTGCTAGATCTACGATGAGGCAAGTTGGCAATGTCACCCCAGATACATTTAGCTCTCGTCATATTACACTAGTCTCCCCACGGTGTAAGACTGAATACTCTGATCCCTGATATGTTAGGCTTGAGGGTTGCGCATGCTTCACGAGGCCAAGCGAGGTTTCGATACTCGATTGAATGTGTTATGCCCTTGTAGTGAGTGCAATGTTGCCAGTCAGCCATGCGTCTAGATTCCTTTCACTTGCTTACCTGGTGCGCTCTCTCTTCTCTCACCTATCAGTCCGGATTCTACCGAGTTTTGAGGCGAGTTGCAGAACGATGAAGCTAGCCGCCGTTATACGGACGGCACGACGCATTCACGGCCAACAGACTCGGGTAACTACGAACCAGACGCTTTCATCGACTCATGTTACACATGACGAGCTTCCTATAGCATTAGCTCACTGTATATCGTCGCGATCGGCACAGAATCAGGTCATGGTCCCCGCATTAGACCTTGGCCTGGCCATTATCAATAGAAGGCTGCGCTCGGTGTAACTACGTGGCAGAGAAGATGGTATGAATGGATATTACTGCCATATTCACCGAGCTGGTTATATTCCTCTGCTCCTCTGACGAAAGGTTCTTTCTGATTGATTATCGCCACACATGCATCAACTTTGCCAACCCTCTTACATCAATTAATTCCCATCCAGGCCAAAAGCCACTCCTAGCCTGACCGGTACTTGATATAATGTAGAGCCTCGTTCTTGAATGAAGATAGCTTTAAGAGTATGTCATGAAGTAACTGGACTCTTTACCGACGTCGGGGCCTTGATGACACTATATTTGCTATTACACACATGGGATATATGGTATCAACAGTGAAGCAGAAGGCGAAACCCCGAGACATTCAAGATGTGCAATTTCCAAGATACATAGACTAAGTCAAAGCTACCGTCAACTATCGTTATGATTCGAGCCCTATTATAATAATATACAAGGTAATCACTATTACAGTCTCTGATTTATCAGAGTGGCGTGGGTCCTTGGAGCATCCAGCCAACCCCCAGCCTCGAGCTTATATAAAACACGAAACAGGATATATACTAGAAATATTAAACCCTTCTTAAATAAAACAAGGTCAATATTACTTATTAACCTCTTAGCAGTATGTCTCTGATATATATTTTTCAAGTGTCTTTGCTGAGCGTTTCATACCTGCCCCCCCCTAGCTGCAGATCTTCCAGCTTGAATAAAACATCAACCTAGAAACGTGCCAAAAATATTTGACTTGTATAAGATATGAAAAGATTGAAATTACCCACCGGATTTTTAGTAGAATATTTAAACGTCTCCGATATAGACTTTTTCTATTTTCTTTCCAGAGTGGTTGGTGAAAGCTGTATCAGACTCAATTCCCCAGCGCAGTAGAGCAACCAAAGGATCAAGAAATAGATACTTTAGCTTGACCTTATGCGTCATTTATGTCTTTGAAAGCCATGGAGAAACGAAAACTTGACTGGCTTGTAGTATGTACAAGATCGCGGTTCCATTGATGGTCTGGTAGAGTCCGCATCCACTGAATCTAATGTCAGGTCTAAAAAGACTGCTTGAGAGAGCAGGCTCATTAGCTTTTAGAGGAACGTCACCAATTCAGTTGTAAGCCAACGAAGGCTCCCAGTCCTCATACTTATCCCTACGCCAAAATCGGCAGACCAAGACTCCTAGGAAAGGACCGAGTTCGCATTCTTGGCTTTGACTGGAATAGGAAAAGAACCTCCACTAATACCAATTTGGAGACTGTTCAAGACAATAGCTAATTTATTGGTCATGTTGCCTTGATCTCGAGTCTAGCACGCGATCAAGTGATACGCCATTATATCTCCCCCGAATAGCGCCATAACCACGTCCGAACGTCACGTCTGAGTGTTCACAAGTTACTGAAAAGTGATTCACGATGCACTGATTGCGTCTAGATAGTCAGCAGTCCCAGTCCACAGCCAAACCCATGGTATTCAATGCACGAGCTTGGGATATAAGGGCTCTTTTTATCAGGTTTAACGATAGCAGAGATAAGAATAGAACGACACGGCAAATACTCATTGCCCAAGACAGATTCATATTCCTACTCACGTTCATCGGGATCACACCAACTGGCTCTTGGGTAGTGGATAACGCGGACCTCTGGTTGGCATCGAGTCATGACATTACTTGGAATGCATTGCTCTTGATCGCTCAAGAGCTGCAATCATCAAATCGACCCTGGTGACATTCCTGACAACTAACCCCCAAGGAATTCATACGTCTTGTGCATAGAAAAACCCGGAAAGCAAATATCATCATCAAGATAAAAGACACCGACCTAGTTACAGCTGAAAGTAGCCTCCATCGTGACTTGACGTCCCATCGAGACAGAGATGTCCCACAACAGTAACAGTCAAAGCAAAAGAGAAAAAAATACAAGACATCAAGCAAGCAACATCAACCAAAGAAACAACCTAAGCCGACCCAAAGGTAAAATACCTCTTCAACATCTTCCTCCACTCATAGGCAAGCCGAAGATGCTTCTCCAGGATGACAGAAACCTCTGCTTCCCATGCCTCCTTGTTCAATCGCCCCTTGCCTCGCTTCAAGACTTCCCGGTCATTCTTCAGCTCGTCGATCTTCCCAGAAAGCCACCCAAGATCAGCGTCCAGCATCTCACCACGCCCCATGAGGAGATCAGCCATGGCGTCGCTGCTGGCGCTCCACACAGTCGAGCTGGCGATGATGTCTCGAGTCTTTTCGCTCGAGGACGGCATCTGGTCGATGACTTCCTGGAGGGTGGACTGAAATCGCTGGACGTCGTGGTTGAATAGCTTGCCCATGATGCCTCTCATCCTATCTTTGGGGATCTTTGATTTGATAGCCAGAGTCTGGATGCGAGCATTTTCAAGCATCTTGATCAACTCGCCATTGAGATCCTTGGCCTGTCGTACGAACCTGGCATCGACCAACCCCATGGCCTTGGAGAGCCAGTACTGCTCCGGCTGACCGTCAGGAAACGTATCTACATATCGATTGATGCCGGTCCAGAGAGCACGCTGCTGCCGCATAAACGTTGTCTCGAGAGCTTCGCAATGGGTTGTGGCCTCTTGATACTCGGCCTTGAAGCCTGATGTGGAAAGGCTTATCATGTCGTCCTGGTAAACCGCCACCAATTCCATCGCGTCCACGAGATTGCCCTCGACGTTTTCAAGGCTGTGGTAGAGGAACCTGTACACCGCAGGGATGATATGTATAAAGCTCTCATCCAGGGTGTCTTGCTTCATCAGTTCAGATGCAAAGGATGGCCGGGAGAGTGGATCAGATACGATGCAGATATCGGTCAAGACGGTAAAAGATTGAGGGACCCAAGGAATCGCCGACACGCAGTCACAGTACAAGCCTGAAAGTGAGCTGGCGATGTGTCCGAGTAAGAAGATGATGATTGCGACTGCAAGGAGGGCCACAGTACAGGCATGGATCAGGACATTGGGGATGAGGGCGCGAATGAGTCTGATAGACCATAGGATATAGCCAACAGCCTCGAAGACGTTGTTGATGAGAGTCTGAACCATGCCAAGGATGAGGTGGCGTGTGTTGTAGAGGGAATCCCATAGCTGCCAAACTCGCGTCGTCCATGGTTCAACCTCGGCCCAGTGAACCTTTGGGGGCGCTCTGGACTTGGAAGATGCGCGTGAACCTGGTCTGCGCATGGCGGATCGTGAACGAGGGCTGCTGGGCTGACTGCTCTTGGTGTCATCTTGCTTGGTCGTCGAAGGCTGTAGAGGGCTTGGCTCTTGGTGGGAACTGGCTTCGTCCACAGATGTAGATGGCGGGAACAATACTGGAAGAGTCATGGGAGGATTGCCGTCTTTGCTGCCCGACTTGAACTTCCGCGCACGGCGGCTCTGGCGACGAGCGGCTCTCTCAATTGCCTCGTCATCGTTGACTTGTTGACCGTTGCTCATGAGATGGGGCATGATGAAGTGACAAGGCAGACGTCGCAGGGAGATGTGTATTCTGTCAAGATTCGTTCTTGCGTTGGGGTCGTGTGGCTGATGAGTGATGACTGTTCTGTGGTTGGACAAGATCAAAAGACCAGCAAAGGAAGTATGAGTTGATATCGGTTGTGGAAGCAACTCGCTCTTGGGCAGAGGGAAAGTATCCGAGATGGAGTTGGTAGGGAGACGCGAAGTGAAGGCCTGGTAGGAGTTGTTGTAGTCACTAAGTAATGGACGATAGACAAGAGCCTGAGTGAAAGAAGATGCTGGATATCATCTTCAAAGACTAGGCACCAATGCAACAGACAAAGGACGCATCTCATCAAAGACGTGGATTTGGCAACTAACTCTTTACATGGAACAAAGACAGACAAAGGCAAGGCACCTAGAACTCCACTTCACTCAACACATGCGAGGCAGCCTAGTCAGTAGTGTTTCTGGTGACCCAGCAACTTGGCCTTTGCCTTAAAATCCACATCTTGCCTCCATCAACAACCTCTTCTGCATCTCTTGCTGTCCAGTCACTACGCATCATAACATCACAACGCGCCGCCATGCTTGGACCTTGTCGCTTTCTTCTGGCTACCGCCGTTCTCTGGTTCTGCTGGTTCTACTCCGACTGGGATCTCTGGGAGACTACCAAAGCAAGGCTCCCCCGTCACCTGGTGGATAACTCGGCCAACTCTGAAATCGGTAGCTCGAATCGCCCCTTTCAGCTTCTCCACGACTAACATGACACAGAGTCAAGTCTCTATATTTGCGTCGCTTACGAGTCCCTTGTCAAGATGAACAAGAAGCATCTCGACAATCCGCCGAACCTTTACACGCTGCTCAACATCCCTTCCCTCCCAGAGGAGGACGACCTGCAGTCTCGTCGCTCACAGCGCGCCGCCATTGTCAAAGCACTGCACGAGAGGACGGCCCGCTACTACAACGATCGAGACCCTGGGTCGGGCCGCATCAGCGTCAAGGCCCAGAGCAGCATCAACTCATGGACCAGAGTTGGCGCGGTGCTGCTGGACGAGCAGATTCGTGACGTCTATGACAAGGCAATCGCTGGGCAGAGAGATGTGGGCAAGGCTGTAAACAAGATGTGTGAGAAGAGATGGGAGAAGCGGGAAAAGTGAAGGGCACTGAGTGGGTGGCTGAGGGCTGGTCATTGTGTTTAAGGATACCATGTTTACTATGCGTGCGAGGGTGGGCGTACATTTGAGACGATGATGCTTGGCAGTCGGGATTCGGGGGAAGATGAAGAATAGCAGCCTGTAACAATGTCTCTACTGTTGTTGTCCCATGATTGAGAGTCATCTCTTCTGCCTCCTTTCGAGCATGTCGTGACTATCAACGCTACGCAACTCCTCACGGCATTCTCGGGCATAACTAATCTAGTCTACCTATCCTTTGTTCTCCATCTTGATTCCAACTCTCAACTCCTCAGAACTCATATGGGAGAAGTCTACATCTACCGGTGCTCAAAGCGCCTGCATCATGTCGTTGTACCAAAGGCTGCACCTCGCTTATGCTAGATGGCTCCATTATCATTAATCATTCATGTCACCTCAAGAGTGGTCAAAGACATGCATGCATTAGTCTTTATTAGCTCTGATAGTCAGCTCAAAGGAGCCATTGACACTAGAGACTGAGCCTTGCGTGAATTCACAAACAGTTATATCACTTTTGACGGTTGCTGCCTGACTGTTTATTGGTCAAGATATTGATGTAGTTGCTCAGTCGACGGAGCAAAATTGCATTGTTTGATTATTTGACATTGCCGACATGATTTATCTTTCATGCCTCTGATAAATACGCGTCTCGCCAAACAATCATCCTTTGAGCATCTGCAGCACACACCAGACTTTGTGTAACCATTCCTTTTTGTGCAACCATAATGGCTGTCTGATGTCCTTATCAAAGCAACCACGCAAACAAGTCGGCGATATTGCTTGTCTTTCAAGCCGCACGGTCAAGACTGCCTGTGCTTACTCACTCGATGGGCCTTCCTGGGTGAATGAATAAGCAAGCCTTTGATACAGCACAGGCAGCCCCTTCTTCTAAACCTTCTCCTCTGCCTTGGTCCTCTGCAGCCTGTAGTCGACTCAGATATAATACTGACCGAGGCACTCAGCAACTTACATTGCAAAATACAGACACAACTCAACTACCAGCGTCTTCGTCCGACTTTCTGATCTAACATCTACGGGGTCTGATCCTCGCTTACAGCCCTTCAAGCCGGCTGCCTTCAATCTTTCCCTGTCTGTATATCCACCATGGGGAAGCAGCTCACCGTCGAACAACGAACCCGTCTACGAGCTCGCGAGTTTCAGCGGTTCGATTCGGAAAGCCGGTTATGCAATGGTGGTCTTCCTTACGCCGACAAGCTCACTGCTGACGACCTGAAGCTCGCCAATGCCCTCGAGCCTATCTGGGCACATGTTGGCGACGATGAGTGCAAATACCCGGCCGACTGGACCAAGAAGCCTAAATCCCTCAGCACGGCCTTGATCAGCTTCCGTAAGAATGCATCCAGCCTCATCAAAGGCCTGAACCCCGTCGGCGAAGAAGAAGACACTGCTCTTGACGCCGAGGAGGATCAAGTGTCTCAGGATACCCCACGGGATGAGTCTTCATCCACAATCGGAGCCCGCCTCCTGACTCCAAAGTCTCGCTCTACGACTATAGCCCCGAAGAGCTCTCCTGAGATTGTTGATAAGTTTGAGACCCAGTCAGCTCGAGGCCTTGTCAGCGGACGTATCCCTTTTACCTTGCAGGGAGACAGTGCTAGACAAGCCTTGACGATGTCTGCCGCTTCCGGACAACATGAACCTGTCGTTCCCAAAGTCGAACCTCAAAAACACAGCACGGCCTCAAGCATGCCTCAAGGTTCAAAGGTTGACTGTTTTAACAAAGAAGCAACCTCAGCCGTGACCCCTAGCAACACCAATGGCCGCGATAACGATGCCGTGATCAGTATGCTCGAAGCTGCCATCGATGCCAAAGACAAAGAGTGCAAACGTCATGTCGATTCCATCAGTCGGCTCCAGAACGACTGTGAAAGGTGGCAGGCTGAGGCCAAAGCGGAGCGCGAGCAGCTCATCAACACCAACAAACGACTTGATATCGCGACAAAGCTTTTGGAAGATGCGCGTGACACGAACCTGAAGTATCTCGACAAGGAGAAGAGCTGGATCAAGACCGAGGCGAGTTTGCTAGCAGAGCTGAGTGCGATAAAGAACAAACTGAAAGACGCAGAGCAACGAGGACAGGGGCTGGAGGAGGAACAGCTGGGGAGGCGTGACCCCATACTCACGAGCAAGAACTTGGAGAGGCTCCGGAAGTATTTGAAGAAGCCCGAGACGAGCGGATAGATCAGGATTCTTGGGCTGAGGCTGTACATGGGTGGCAGGGAGATTGCATTCTACGCGGTTGATTTTTATGAAGGGTTTTGATGTCGAGCTTTTTATGTCCTTCTGATGACAAGTTTTCATGGTTTATTTTTCACAAAGTATCTCTCATGACATATTTGCCATGGTTATTCCTCGAGAGTCGGACAGAGGAAGACTAAGTATGTAGGGTTGACAACAGACATGCGGACCATTTCATATCCCGCGGTAGTTATGAGATAGTCCATCATTCGGTTGTTCTATTATTGTTTTCAGTCAATATCATACAAGTGAGCCCTGACAGTGAGACATGTTTCTCTTTAGGTCGGATCATCCCCGTCCTTGCCTACATCTATGTCTGGGTAAGTCTGTTAAATGGCATCCACCTTCGCTGTGCTTGCTTGGTCGTTACTATTAGAGGCGCCAATAGCCTCGGTATCGACGCTTGGGGTATCGGGGTCCTCATTGCCTTGGTAGCATTCCAAGCGGCAGCATCTTTGTCAGCGGTTGCTGATCAATATATAGTGAGGAAGTCTTTATTCACCGAGAGAATCTGTGGCGTACCTGATATGAGCCACAGCGACTTTCTTGCCGGAGTCTTTAATGCTATGGCAACAATTGCTAGAGAGACCTTTAGACGAAGGAGCTTATCTGAATATTTAGAGGTAAACAAGAAGGCAGTATTCCAACCTTGCCAACCTAGGTCAAAGTAAGACTACCATGAATAATTTACTTCCGTCTCGACCGTAAAGCATGATGCCAGACAACTCAAGAACATTCAGCATGCAAACAAATACAACACAACAATGTAGAAATAAACCAGCCCATCACCCTTCCAGTCGCTTCAGTCCTCCATGAACCACCAAGACACTGCAAGGACCCCTTCGCCATATCCCAGTCCCAATCTTTCATCCAACACCTGTCCAGTGACATCCAGCGTGTCCAATAAAGCATCAGCCTGGCATCTCAGATCACGCGCCGCCCTAGCACCCGCTTGAGCAGCAGGTAGTCTATCTCTCCGGGCCTGAATGTCGAGTAGCTGGCCGGCAATCTCGTCGATCGTCTGTAGAAGCTGCTGATCAGTGAAACAAGAAAGATCGGTGCGGAGATCGCGTCTATTAAGGGAAGATCTCGGGGCTGGTAGAGGACAAGATCTTGGGGCTTGCTCGATAACGGAGACGGACTCGGCGGGCTCGATAGTGGGTGCGAGAGGTCGGGAGAGCCCCAAGATGGAGCTTCGGGTCGATGGTGGTATATGTGACTTGGGAGTAGACACAGATGTAGGTGGAGTGTCGATATGAGTGTGCGCAGTCGACAAAGTAGACGCAGTTGTATTCGAGGGCGGAGAAAACCACGGACCCTGAGTCGAACCAAGCGACATGACGCTCGAGGGGGGTGACGGATATCGAGGAGGATGGTTCTGAGGGGGACAAGGAGAACCAGGAGGAGGAGGGCCTGATGGAGTCGGCTTGGGAGCACCATGAGTCAGGTTGCAGCCAAAGTCACACTGATGGTTGTAGATGTTGGCATAGTTGGTCCCGTACATGTGCATGCCGCCATGAGTTTCCATGGGAGGCAGAGGAGCCGGCGCCATAGGGGGTGCATCCGGCGCCATAGGGGGTGCATCCGGCATGTCCATATCCTGCTGCACCAAGCCAACTGCCTCAGGCTCGTCGTCAGGCACCGTGAATCCAACGCCTTGATCGTCGTCACTCGAGCTCTGGTCGTCACTCGAGCTCTCGTCTTCGGGTTTCTCCGACTCCGAGTCGTCGACTTCCCAGAGAGCCGTGTCATCGTCATCTCCGGCATCGGCCTTTGACTGGAACACGTTGACCACCTGTCTCATGCGCATGTTGAAGTCCCTGCCAGCTGCTGCCCCGGTGGCATGGTTGGCGATGCCTCTGACCTGAGCCCGGGCGGCCAGGACGTTTGCTGGGGGTGTTTTCTTCTTGACGGGCAGAAGCTCAGGGATGGACTTTATCTTTCTCGATGCCTCTTTTGGCGGGCTTGGGTTCTTTGCTGCCAGTTTCTTGCTCGCGGCCAAGCTCCAGTCTTTGTTCCAGCCAGCCAGTCCACGAAAGTTGTCGGCATCTGCGCGCCAGATGTACTTGGAGTCTCCGCCGTTGGAGATTTCCCTGATGAGGCCCCCCTCGACCATGTCGCGGATGCGTGCTCGAACACAAGCCTCGATCTTGCTGCGCATGAGGCTGATGTGGTCGCGGCGGGTGAGGTGCATCTTTGGGAGGAGCTGGTCAAACTGCTTCCGCCAGGTGATGGGCGTGAGGCGATTCTCGATGATGTGATCCTGTATGGCGGCTCTGCATTGGGGGCCGTATACAACTCTTGTGGCGGGCTGCTGCAAGTGTGCAACTCGGTTGTCGCAGATTTTGTCTTTGGTGTTGGTGATGCACATGTTGAGAGTCAGAGGACCAGAGTCAGAGGACCAGAGTCAGAGGGAAAAAGGCAGGGTCCCCCAACTCGACGATATGGAGGATGAGGTCTATGGCAAGATGATAAACAAAGATGGGAGGAGAGAATCACAGGAGAGATGGTGTCGTGCTTGAGCACCAGAACTTATGCCGAGAGTGCCCAGACGAGGCAGTCCAACGCTTGCCATGTTGAACAATGACATTTGTGATACTGCACAAGCAAATGATGCAAGAAGCAATCATGTCAGATATCCGAAAGTGTCTGCATGACCAGGCGAGCTTGTTGATTCCTTGGACTCGGCAAGCTGCAGGGAGATGCATGTGTTTCTGACAAACAAGGCCACCTCTTTGATGCAGTAGAATTGTATCAGGCATCAGACGCTGAATCAGATGTTGCCAAGGAAATCAGCCCTTGCTGCAGTCTTGATACCTCCAAGGTGGCCTGTGGTTGATGATGCGGTCCTTTGAGCCTTGCATGTCTTTCATCTGCAGCAAACACAACAGACTGGTCCACCTCCAAGGGCCTGCATTCCTTTGTCCATCTTCTTGACCGCAACCACACATATATTGACAAGGAGAACTGTGAATGCGTCATGGGTCTTGTCATCATCTCTCTCTGACTTGTCAGTCTACCTCTCCTCTTCTACCGCATCACTCTTCACATCATCAGCCTTGACAACATTAGCATCAACCATCTCATCGTCTCATCCTCTTCCACAATGAGCCACCCCGTCTCCAAGGCCATGCGGGTCATCCGCCACCACGACGCCACCGCCCCCTTCTCGGACCAGGACCTCACCACCATCCAGACAGCCGTCAACACCATCAAGTCGGGCCTCGAACGCGAGACGGGCCTCTCAGACTCCGACTTCCAGGTCCTCACCTTCTTCATCAACCACTCCACGGACCGCCGAGATCAGTTCCTCAACTGCGCCGTCACCATCATCCGCTCGCGCGACGAGGCCATGTACACCGACGAGGATGCAGAGTTTGTCAAGGCGGCTGCCGAGTGCATCAAGGAGGCGGCCGGCAAAGACGGCGTCGCGTTGAAGCATCTCGGTCCACAGGAGCTCCTCGTCATCCGCGCCGACGAGAAGCTGAACCACGCGGGCACCGAAACTCACTTCTCCACGCAGACGGGCTCTCACCAGGGGGCACCCACCGTCGTCTCATCTGCCCCGAGCATCCTCTCCTCCATCGGCCAGCTTCGTGGGATCCTCGACAACGGGAACCGCCACGTCGGAGAGCTTTCGCCTTCCGACCTCGACAGGCTTGCCTCCCACATGCGCCATCACCCCGACCGATACAGCCAAGTCGGAGCCGCCCCTGAGGGCCAGGAACTGCCCATCTTGCCCCAGCTTCCCAGCTATGCCGAGTGCAGCATGCATGACTTGCCCGATACTGTCGCCGATTTGGATGCTGAGATCAACAAAAAGATCCACCAGAGGTCAGAGGCGTCCGAGTATCTGATCCGGATTAGCGGGTTGCTTTGGAGGTTGAAGATGAAGCGCAACATGTTGAAGAGCAGTGAATGAGGTCAAGAGTTGTGGGATATGGTATGAAGCCGAGTAGAATACATGACAACTGTGACGTGGCATTGTGTTTCTTCTGGTGGGAATCATATGTATGTGCCTTGGTCTCGACTTGTGACAATATCTCACCATCCCCCTCGATCTCTTGGTCGCTTTGGACGAACCTTGTCGTAGCTCCACTCAATGTCGACATCAAGCTTGGTCAAATCTCCCAACATCAGCCCCCTATCGGCCACCTTGTTCAACTCGTCCAACGTGTGATTATTTACCCCTTTCCAGTGTGTCGTGACGTCCTCGTACCGCACGATCCAGCTTGAATACCACGTCGGCTCGTCACTCACAAACCGGGCCACAGTCTCGGCCGTCACGCCCTGGGCAAGATAGAGCTTGTTCCAGAACTCGGATTGCTGCGCAAGCGTCGAGTCGGCGGTTGAAAGAGTGGCTATGGCGCGGGTGATGAGTGGTCTGATGACTTGAACCATGGGAAGGATGTGTTCTCGGGTAAAGTCGATGGCGTCGAGGGTATCGCGGATCCAGACGCCGTCTCCATGGTTCATCTGCGGCCTCAGGGCGATATCAATCTGCTCCAGGGCCGAGCTCACATTGGCGGCAGCACGGATATTTGCGTCAAGGCGATGAAGCAGCTTGGCGGCGTTCAAATTGGTCCCCTCGATGCGGTCCCAGAACTTCTTGATGGGCTCGAGGGACTTTTCCTTGGATTCAGAACTGTAGATGGCATGTGCAAGGATGAGGGGCGATGTAGCCCGCACCAGATGGTCGGCCGCTAAGAAATAGTCCACATAGGTGACTTGGAAAGCCTTGAGGTGAGCAATAGCATGGTCAACGGATGCAGATACCGCCGACTCTGGGCCAGGTAACCCGCTATTTCCACTCCATGCTTCCAAGCCTATGCGGACTTCTACAAGCTCTTCCAACAAGGCTGCCAAGACGGAGCTCGGCGTCTCTGGGAGGATGGGGCTATCGCCTTCGAGGCGCGTGACGAGAGGCAAGAGGACATTTTCATAGTCTCGATAGAGAAGATGGACGGGCTGCCAGAGTAAAAAGTCAGCCGTCTCGTTGCGGGAGCTGGTAATGACCCAGCCTGGATGGCCGCCGAGGCGCCAGCACGCGAGGAACATGGCGACGAGCGCAAGGAGAATGGCAGCCGCAGGATTGACGAATGGCGGCTGTCGGACCTCTGGATGGTCCAAAGAGACGTCAAGGTCATGATTGTCGATATCCGAGGGCGGCGGTGATGACGGCGGTGGCGATGATGGCGGCGTCTCATATCTCCCACAGTAGGCCGTCCACAGGTCAACGGGCTCATAAGCCACTTGAACCTGAGGCGCCTCATGAACAGAAGAAGAGCGCGATACCACGGCCGAGTCATGCACCAGATGCACGACAGCGCCGGGAACAGGCGTCCAGTCGGGATGGATACATATCTGGAGCAGGTATGGCTCTGAGCCAGGGGGGTCAATGTACAAGGGGAGTGTGAGGCTATTACAGAAAGAGAGGCTGGGGTCAGGGCTGTCATGACGAGCGGGAGTTGACTCGCGAGAATGACTAGGGCTGCTCATGATGGCTGCCTGAGGACTGGGAGACTCGGAACTCGGACGAGTCGATCTTGCGCCATCCAAAGTGACTTGTCGATTGCGGCGTTGAGGGTGAGACATGGCTTATACTGAGGTTGAGTCGTGGTTGAGTCG
>JABCKW010001024.1:0-11535 GCA_014824385.1 Fusarium cyanostomum
GGGTAACGGGGGCAGGAGGGGCGGTCGTGACCGGAGGTGGAGCAGCAGTCGGTGCGGGTCGCTTCCGCTGCCGGCCTGTCTGAGCCGGAGTCGGGGTGGAAGTCTGCTGAGGCGGCGGAGGACCGTTGGGGGGTTGCTGAGGGACGTTCATAGGAGGTTGAACGGGAGCAGGATGATGTTGCTGCTGCTGCTGCTGCGGCGGCGGCGGCGCCATGTTGGGCTGAGGAGCGCCGTAAGGGAACTCCATGCGCTCGTTACGGCGGGCCATGTCGGCCTGGTACGGATGAGGGTTGCTATCAGGGCACGCCGGTTAGCAGTGTTGCGTCTCGTCGTGGGACATTGCTATCGTTATGATTTGGTATAGCGGCCAACAAGGCCGCAGGCATCCAGAGTCACTCCAAGGGCCAGGTCAAGTAGCCCCGAGTATTGGGAGCACCTCGATGGCTGACGGTTATAAACCATAACAAGAAGGCGGTGATACGTGACTTGTAGACATCGGCCGAGGGTCCTGTTGAGTCAGGGACGATGGGGGGATACTTTGTGGTGTAGCCGAGACTGTGGCATGTAGCAGACCGAGAGCCAGAGGTCAATGCTCGGCGAGGTACAAGAAACAAGAAACAATGTACTGTACTCACTGCATATCATTGGGTTGATGGGTGGAGTTGGAGTAGACATACTCCGGCACAGGGCCGACCTGCCACTGTTGCATGTTCTGAACGCGATGACAAAATTAGCGATGAGAGATCTGCGTGGAAGAAAACAACAGTATGATAGCCCAGATTCGAGCCGCGAGAAGCTGACACGACCGTAGCTGCGGCAGTGAAAGACAAGTCATGATGGTCATCAGGAGCCAGATTGACTGGCCAGCATCTGGAGGCGTGGGTCTGCAACACGCGCAAGCTGTATGGTGACGCGACCAGGGTCTTGAGGCTTGAGGTGTACCCGTCGATGTCGCGATACTGCAGTCCCCAGAAAGATCGTCACATCGCAACGCAGCGGTAGCAGCAACAAGTATCAACACTCCTTGCTGCTACATCTACATTAGGCTGTGCTCTCGACACGGGTGGTAACAGTCGAAGGTCCAACCGACGGGACGCGGCCGAGCAAAACGCGAAAAACGAGCAGCCCCGGAAGAGATCATTTGTTGCGTAATTGGAAACGGGAAAGCGAGGAAAGGAAATAAACCATTGTACTTACGGGCAAGGTATCGAAACGTCAAAGATGAATAAAGACAAGCGCCAAGTAGAAAACTGTTTGACAACAACCGGGGCAAGTAACGCACACCGGATTGCTAGGGCAAGACAGATACACGGGTAGTGAGCGAGAGTGTCTTCGTATTTGAGATGTTCTCTGCTGGGGATGGGGAACTAGAGAGTACAAACTCGAGCTCTGGTTGGCAAGAAATGGGATGGGACGTGGTAGGATGCTGGCTTTTTGTCTCCACGCGAGTACCAATTCGTGATAGCGGTGACTCCTTTTCTTGGGGGAACTGGAGATAGTATTTTCGATTAGAGAAGCTTTGGTGCTGAGCTAGGGTCAGTATCGACCACAAGTGGTGAGAGGCAGCAAAATGACGAAATGCCAAGTTTGATTTGGACTGCGGTGTAGCATGTGCGCGCTGGCTGGGTACGTGTTTGTAGCGAGTGCGCGGTCAGATGTCGTGCTGCTTTCGCGCGCGCCGAGGCGATGCGATAGGAAATGGACAAAGCCCCATTGTTTTGGGGTGGTTGGAAGGGAGGCGTACGAAGTATTGGGGCTGGGGCTGGGGCAATGTGAAGTCTTGGTTTCTAAGCCGAAGCTCAGAAAAGGTGCGTATTGCATTTGGAATGAATGCAAGTATGAGGGGCGTGTTGCAGGCTGATGAGGTACGATTGTGATTGTGGCAAGACGAAAGGAAAAGTAATATTGAAGTGAGAGATGTGAAGTTTTTGGGTGACTGAATTCCCCGATGAGGCTCACTTCCCGCAACTCAACCCGGCAACAACGGAAGACACGACGCGCACAAGATAGCGTGTGCAAGTGAGGATAGCGATGGGTTGAGGACGCGATAATGGGCGACGTCGATGAAGGTGATGACGAGGAACAATAGAGAATATCAAGGCTTACCTCAGTTAACAAGAGGCCCGCCGGGGAACATGCAAAAGCGCGTCTTGTTCTGGCGGCGACAGCGACGGTGACGACAAAAGGTGCCGTGACCTGGATCTGGATGGAGGTTTGGTTGCAGATCGCCAGATGCAGCAGCAGCTGAACGAGGCCAAATGCGGTGGATCCGCAACGAGGATGAAGTTTGGTATTCTGGCCGTGTAAGAGACAAGTACAATCGATACCTCAGATGTGTCGGGCAGATCAAGGAACCGGAGTATGAAGGTGGACAGGCAAGGAGACGATGGACGGTACCTCGACACAAAGTAACTCGGGCAGGACCTGGGGGAGGGGAAGGTGGTCGATGTTTTGGACTGGTTGCCCTTTTTTTGGTGGAAAGGGGAGAAATGGGGGAGGAGGATTTGGGCACAGCGCGACAGAAGGCTACTGACCCTTGGGACTAAGTGGGGCCATTCTGTTTTTGAGGCGGTGGGCCTACTGTTTGTGTCTATATCAGCACTGTATAGTTCCACTGCTTTTAGCTGTCAGAAAACAGTGTCTTCCTGACTCAGCGGGTCTTGCCTCATGCACAGGCCCGGCTGCAATCCTGCTCTGGGAAACAACGCGACCAAGGGGAAACAAGTACAGTCTGGTACGTACTCCTCGTACCTGCTGTACCCTGTAATTTTCTCGTCTCTGGTTGGCCAACGCGAATCTGCTCTCTCCACTCTGTATCACCAAGCCACTCCGTGGTCAAGCCTCAACTCGCCTTTGGTTCGATGTAGGGTATTGATTGTGGTGACAATTGACGAGCGATTTATCGGTCTTGTCGGCGATTTATATTTAGGAGCCTCAAACTAGGTTTCAATGAGTTAATTGCCAAAAGTTTCCAGTAAGTAGTGGCTTCCGCCGCTTCCATTTGAATAATTTTATTGATTCGCTATTTGCTGACCGCTGGCCGCTTACAGGCTGTCCTACATCGTGATCCTTGGCAGATTCGTCGCCCCATCAGATGAAATGTACAAGCTGGAATACCACGGAATAAAAAAGTACGATATTGATGTCACAGATCCCAGAATTTGGCATGAGTTTCTGCTGAATTGAATTGGTTCGTGATTCGATGCTCCAATTCACGCCCTCGATATCTGGCACTAATCAACTACTATCCTGAACCCGTCTAGGGTTCTATTTTTGGTAATGCTTAAATCAATTAGGTTCCTTCGGTCTTCGAGACAAACTCTCTCGTCAACTGTAATATGTGCGATCGTACATCAGACTCGTCCCGCAACTACACAGTATCGTGCGTGGCTCATCTCAATCAAGTCGTCAACGAATAACAAGTGGTTGTCCCCGCTCGGCTCGGGACGACGGGAGTCTTCCCACATTCGCAATCACCAAAAGGGGATGTCAGAGTGTCAGCCGTTTCGGCACTTTCGTCGACTTGACGTCGTCCTTTGAGCCTGTAGATACTCGGTACGTGACTTTGGAGACGGCCGGCCCAGAGCCGCATCTCGCAGATGATGGATCTGCCCGGATTCTCCACCCAGCGAGGGAGGTACACAACGGGTACCCGGCAATCTGGGTGCGTCTCGAGCTAAGATCGTGACATTCAACCTGTGTACCTTTCAAGTCTCTCTGGTCCTCCCTCGTCGGGACTGGGGCCGATGCTCCCAGCTTTCGATGGTACGTCTGTTTTGAATCGAGACAATCTACATTCGATGGGCTCTATAATTGTAAATCCCACCTTGTATCTGGTCGCTTGCGGTGCCAACCACAGAGCATTCGTTTATTTCTCCAAAAAGCCAGTCGTCCCCCGCACCCATCAATCCGCCATGTCGCCCACGTTCAACAAGACTCTCTGCTACGACTATTATTAGCCCACGTTCAGGAGAACAGGCTGGCTGTCGCTTCTCTCTATTCCTCTCATCCGCCGTCACTGAGATAGCTGTCAACCATCAGGACCTCTCGATGGGATTGGAAATAGCGCGCACATGTCCCAGAACCCATTCTCAGACTCGGTGTCTAGGGTAATCAGTGTCGACTCGGGGATCACCGTCGGCGAGGCCACATTGGGAATGCGCCAACTTGGATCAGGAAACTAAAAAGGGAATGCAACAGATAATCCAGATCAGAAGGAACATCGCTAAATCCGACTGCTACGTACGTCGATCTCCATCAACTCCTCCACCATCTCCAACTGCAGGTGCCGATCCCCGGTTCGAAACACGCTTGCCATCTGCATGGCCTGATGTCCCACGTCAACAAGCAAAAGCACGGTGCACTTCTCCATCGAAACATGATAAATCCACATGCCTTGATATGTCGGAGAAATAGATTCCGAAGACCAGAGCCTTTAGGTTCTCCATAAGGATGATATGGTAAGCCCAATACGAAGACCACGATAACTCTAAACCTCACCGCATCGGTGCATTAACCATATCCAAGGGGATATATAACTCGAAATATATGAAGGGTCTTCAAACCCATGAATCGCGGATGAAACTACCCTAGTTGCAAAACCGACCGCTATTGGGACGCTTTTTCAGCCATAGGGCCAAGCGATGCGACCCTGCTGGTATTATGATGGGTACGGGGACTTGAAGCTGGATTATGGGAATCTCAAACAACTGGATCGCGTTTCATAACGCCACAAAGGCGGCTACAGAACGGTAACTATTGGCACGCTGGCCCTACGCAAGACCAACTGTGGCTTTATAGGCAAGGAAAACATGCACCTGGTGTGTAAAACCCAGGAAAACCACATGCCGGCCATGGGAGTTTACTAATATAGACGAAGCAATGCGAGCGCATGCTGCAAAAGACACTGCGCCTGCAGGATCGGCTGGAGCTTTTACCAAAATATGAACCCTGAAAATACGAATATCATGTCGGCTGAGCTTGGTATGCAGCGTGCTGTTGCAACCCGCCTGCGGCCTTCAACTGGAGAGTCACAGTGACCGAGGGGCAAACTCGAGATGACAGCACATCCGTCCTCTAACTTGGCAGCCATGTCCTTCGAACAATCCCGCTGGCAGTGCGACGCCGAAAAGTTGGCAGTCTCAAGTAGGCCAACCTGAAAGGACCCCTGAAACACCCCAGAGCTACCTTGAGAGGGAGGGATCATGAACTTGGCAAACATTGACGTTGCGGCCAGCGCTTCATCCCTCGAGAAAGAGAGGTCGTCAACATAAACTCTGGTTTAAAGCCTCAAGCGAGGTTACAAAAGTAGATGTGTGTGTTGAAACCGCCGCATCTCTAAACATTTCCCCAGCCTCGGCATCTTCGAGTTTCAGATCTAAGCATGTTTGATCGGTGCCTCAGATCTCACACAGGAACTACAGCTATCCGGCGTCATCGTCACCTCCTGTCAGATCGGTACAGAAACAGCCGGTTTCCGGAACTGCCGCCATCCGAGAGGTGAAGCTATGTTTCTGGGGAAGGTGCCGTGTAAGAGCTCCGTGTCAGAGGCCTGAAGGCATTCACAGTTTTGTTTGGCGCCATGGCAAAGACGACGGCGGCCACCCTTCGGACCAAGGGCTGCAACTACTAGTGCATATTTCACAAGAGCTATGCAGGGAAAGATCTGTGTCAAGGAGAGGCGTTGCAAGGCCCCCTTCACCGCTCGACCTGGTGATCGTTTTCCCTGGTCACTGTTGTAGTTTCCCAACCAATGCTCTAAGAATAGACGAATGAGTGCCCGTGGTTACCAATCACTTGCTCGATGAACAATCTCAACCCAAAAGCTGTTAGCTACCGAATTGACACTGTTCGGTCTCGGTTTCGGCACCAGCGTTTCCTCCATGTTTCCTCGTTCCTCGCCACTGGGGGATTGTTTCCGTACTGGCACATGCTATTTCCCTGACCATGCACAGCATATCCTCCACTTCTCCTTGACCTTGCCGCGGTCCATCAACCGCAAAGGGAATAAAGTCGAAGTTGGAAGTGGACAAAACATCGTATCCAACAGACGAAAAGTGTCACTGCCCTTTCACCGGCAAGTCGTTGGTCACTGCCCAATCAGCACATGGGTCCCATGGCTAGCAAACGTTCTTCTCTTTGGTCCGATCCCTGATACTGAGGTGAAATTACGCCAGTGCGTTAGTGGGTTTCAAGGGGGGGATCCCTGATCCTGGGGGCGGCGGAAGCTAAGCAAGCGGCGAGGTTAGTTGGCTTTGGGATGGAGTGGCCCGTCGATTGTTGGCGAAACAGACGGACAATCCAACAAGAGAGACGGGATGAAAATTTGGATGTATGTCAATGGAGTGCAATGGCTTTGTTACAAAGAAGAAGAAAAAGTAGAAAAAAAAGGATGGATAAAGAAATATTCCGTCTTCTCGGTAAGGCAGTTATCGCGATCGAGATAGCCTGATGATAAAGATGCAAACCGTACATATTGAAATTGGACAGGTGCTTCGTCCCGCAACTCTCTGATATGAAGGCGTCTGGCATGTACGCATCATCAAAGGTGCGCGTGTCGTTCGGACGGCATAACTTGCGCCCACCTATCACGGCAAGCCTCGAATGACAAGGTTCGCCAACGCTCAAGACCCGTCGCAGCCGAGCCGAGGAAACAAGTTGAGAAAGGAAGACTGTTTCGATGGAACCACTTCAAACCAAACACTTGGGTCTAACGGAGTAATCTCAAACCCTCATCCCTTCATGTTCCTTCACCCTTCCAAGCTTTCACATAGCGGTACCACATAGCAACTAGTGCCTTGATCGTGTTTACATCCAACGCCGGGGCCAGATAGGCTCATGAACTACTGCCTCAAGAGGATCCAAGTCACGCGCGATGGACGGTCGGCCCCAGAGGTGGGATGTGGTAAACCGGGAGTGCAACTCCAAGACTGTCCAATGGTGAAGTAATATCCGGCCCCTTGCTGATGGGGTTGATGGGGGTGCCGCCAAGAATGCGTTGGTGCAAAGTACTACATGGGCATATACGTTCTCACGTAGGGTTGAGGCAAGGCTCTATGTGTCCCTACTATTGCTATTACTATTACGCGCGAGCACCTGAAGCTGAGGTCGGTGCAACACAACCCCCGCCGTTAAAGATGCGGCTGTCAGGAACAGGAACAGGAACCAGAGAGGACCGGACCAGGGGCAAGGCACAACTAGACTGCAGCATGAGTTGAGTCTTGTCTGTAGGGAGGGAGACTCTGACATGCATGGTGGCCAACGGCTGACTGTTCCTTTCGAGATCGGATGCCAAGGCAAAGTTCGCACAGGCATGGCAGGGAGTTTGGAAATCCATTTCCTTCCTGTCCGTAGTACGAAGTGGTAATCGCGTATGGACCAGGGGGTGGATTGGAGGGGGTCAGACGAAACTTTGATTGAGGCGGGACACTGCAAGCGGTGGCGACCGTTTTGCCGGGCATGGGTGAAGGGCAACTCTGGGCCCTAAAAGATCAAGATGGACCTCGCTTGAGGTGCTGGGGATATCCTCGCAGGGCGGGTGTGTTTGCGGTTGCGGTGGGCGTCGCTCCATATTCCTTTTTGGATAGATCTCACCGCGATGCACGCTTGGGACTCGTCAAGCCATTGGCATCGGTGGCGTTTCTCATGATATTACTCTGAATTACTCTGCACCCGTAGATTCCGTACAGAGTAACTGCAGATTACAGAGCAATTACCTTGCTCTGGCCGTCCGAGGATTTGTTTCTTCATCCCGGGGCTAAATGACGGCCTAGTGTCTCTCCATGGTGTAGTCCACGACGTAGTCCACGACGTAGTACTCTGTGGTGTCTTGTCTTGGGATCGTCTTGTCTTGGTCTCGTCTCGCCTCGCCCTGGAAACAGCACTATGCTGTTAGCTGCATCTCCTCGAGAGCCGCAAGCCAAGCTAGCAATGGCCCCGGCGGTTTTGAATAACCCGGGACCCAAACAGGAAGCGTTAGATGGGCCATCTGTCACAAGTTTCTGATGTTTGTGATGTTTTGCTGCTGCTGCACAATGCGCCCCCCATTTCTAACCCCCCCATGTCATGTCGTGTCGTGTCGTCCTTGTAGGCCTGGAACCTCAGACCCCGTTCTCTCTCACAAGATGTGACGGGGGCCCCTGGTCCCTGGCGTTCCCAACCGTGCATGGTCCGAACCATCATCACCGCCGTGGCCGTTGCAATCTGCCCCCAAGGCCACTTTTACTGCTCTGGATTTAGGTGCAGGACCTACTGTATCTGGAGTGCGTGTGGCTCGTTATTACTACACCACTTGCCCCTCCCATCTATTTACTTGAAAGCCTTCTTCTGCTCTTCTTTCTGCACCTGTCCTCTATCCATCACCTTTTCTTTTCTTATTCTTCTTCGAGAAACGCTGTTGCGTCTCGTCTCTTGTCCAAGTTCGCTTCATTTTCGACATCTTCCCGCAGCTAGTTCCATCACACTCATTACCACTTGGACCAACTGGTTTGGCTGCTGACGCTCCTTTGAACCCGTATACATCACCAAACCGACTCGGTTTTACTTTCAGACGTCTTTACTTGACGCCCATTTGGACATATTACCCGACCTGTTCCTTGCCGAGCAGCTTCAATTCTTGGAATTTCTTCCGGTGCCTGTTATTTTTCGAGTGGAATAATCTCGCTGGTTTTAACAGCCCGTCCGGCATTCCTATTTTCGAACGATACAGATCGCTTCGATTCTCCTTGCGCGGTCGACAACAGTTCACCCGCCTGGCAACCTACCAATCCTTTCAGCGTTTTCGATTTTTGAAACCAACGACGATTTCTGCATTTTCGCTACTATTTTTACGATACCCCATTGCGGATTCTTGAGGAAACACTCATTAGCAACGCATCTTTGAGCTCAGGCATGCCTTCACAACAGATAGCTCAGGCCGCTGCGCCTTATATCCCGGCTCGGGATGCCATGGACCGCCACGATTACGCCGTCACCAAGAACCGCAAGGCTTCGTCGACTGGCGGTGGACGTGCTTGGAGTGACGAGGAGGTGAGATGATCCCGGAATAGAAACCTATATCTCATCCCCAGCAGGTTGCTAACACCCATCACAGGAGTCATATCTCATCCAGACTCGACTCCAGAAGATGCCTTACAAGTACATTGCGGCGCATCTCAAGAAGACGGAGCTGGCATGCCGTCTTCACTACCACCAGCTCTCCCATGGCAGCAATAGACGCAACAAGCGTGCTGCCTCTGTCTCATCCGGTGCCTCCAACGATCACTCGCCCGCCATGCAACTGAGCTCCGCAAGCCCGGCTCGGGACAGCATCTCTCGCTCGGCTTCACCTGGTGGAAGCAGACGCAGCTATAGCCCGCAGCCTTGCAGCATCGGCAACACCAACGGCAACCACATCCAGCTTCCCAGCATTGTTGGCCCCAGCGATGTGCCCAGGCTACCCTCCATTCTGCCCAAGCCGACTGGCATGTCTCTCCCTCGCCCAACGGTCTCAACTCAGTCATACACCTCGCCGATCGCCGAAGCCTCGGTTCCGCTACCTCCTGCTCCCTTCGACCGTGCAGCTTCGCAGCATCGGACAACGCCTCCTCTGCGTCTCGATTGCTCTGGCCTCCCAGCCCCTTCAGCGTCTACTCATACAGCCGCCCACATCGACCTCTCCCGCCTCCATGCCATCTACTCTGCCCACCGCGCATCCTTCTGGTCAAGCATCGCCAATGAGTACGGCCCCAACGTCTCCCCGACTGTGCTGGAGCAGGCTTGGAAGACTGGCATCTGCTGCAGTCCTTCATCCATCACGCCCATCACACCCATCTCCAGCCCGGGTAACGTCGACAAGGAGGTGCAGAACCAGACTCAGATCAAGGCCCAGGATAAGACACGGATCTCGTCGATCCTCGGCATTGATGCCGACCCCAGAACCGCTCGCGATCGGGACATCGTGAGACGGATGGAAGAGGAGCGGTTTGGCATGATGCAAATGGCTCATTAAGCCGTCACTCCCTGGTGTCTGTCTTGATCCTCATCACGAGGTGGATAATAGGAATGAGGAGGGGGTGAAACTACAGCGTGGTCTCTCCCCTGTGTACTATATACGCCTCTTGCTTTTCGCATTTCGTTTCTCACTCATGGCATTGTTGCTCTCTTACAAAGGCACGCACGACACGGCATTTCTGCCATATCTCTGTGCTCTACGACGCAGGATTTGGGCATTCCAATTGCGCCCCCATTCATTTGACGAACCTTGGGATTCCGTTCCTTTCATTTCACGCACTGCCTTTCTTTCATTTACCCTTTACGAACCAAGTATTGTCTAGTGGGTGGGATTCAAATCTCAAGAGGTGGAAAAAAGGAGGTCGATGCACGACACCTGCTACACGACATGAAGAGCAGATGTCGCGGGATGGAAGAAGAAACTATACTATACGCCCTTATCCGTCTTTTGCTTGAAGTACAGACCAGCCCCATGTAGAGGGCTTGGGTCTCTATTCTACTTGTTTCACTGCGATTTCTGTGCGCTTCTTTATTAACCCATTCTGGCTTGCTTCTCGACAATCTTCTCCTTACATGTACAGTCCGATCTCTGTTTCTTATTAAGGACTGATGAAATTACGGTGATGAAAAAGCCAATGCTCTGTGCGCTCGGCCTCACTTTACTGGGCGGAGGGGTTGTGGGGGAGGAGATGTGGATTTACCCTGTCGGTGGTGAAAGCTGGCAGGCATCAATTGATAATCTTCTTCGACTTGCATTCTGAGGTTCCGTTTTCTGATTCAATGTGATGTGTGGCATGAGATGCGATGTAAACCTGGGGTGAAACTGGATCGGCGTACACGAGCGGATGGAAGAGGGGACTGTTTGAGGTTGCTTGAGATGGTGATACCTCCGAGCAGGTTTTGTACGATGGAAGATGAAGATGTTTTCGCATCAAAAGCCCAAATCTGTACTGAAGTAGGGTGATCAAGCTGTTAACCATCCAGGGTTAACCATCCAGGGCTATTGTTTCATTGCTCGGCTGCGATGCGTCGTGATGCGTTTCCGAGTCTTGTTGCACAAGGACACTTGCGTAGCCAAGGCACAATGAAGTGAATGACATATGTTTATCTGAAGTGACGGACCAGGTACTTTTGGTGGGCGACATGGGTGGCGTCTGCATCGGACGCATCTCATCTTGTCATCTTTCAAGGGCCACCATGCATCACTCGCCTTTGTCTATGCACGAGGCACGTAGCTAGATGCGTTTTCTACATGATACAGCGATCACGGCAAACGAAACAATTCAACTTGGTGCATAATTTTGGATTGGGGAACCCGAGTTGGTGTCATGGCCGCGCCGTCCAGGGATGGAGAGGATTTCCGAGGTTCGGGGGCCCGGGGCCGGGGCTTCCGGGGGTGACGCCGTGATTGGTGCCGGCGGTGGACACGGAGGATGGGAGCCGGCGGAGGAGAGCCGGCGGAGGACACATGGACAAGTTGCCTGCCCTCATGTCCACGTGTAGCTTCGTTGGCGCCAGAGGCCATTGTCTCTAGAGGCCATCGTC
>JABCKW010001028.1:0-16631 GCA_014824385.1 Fusarium cyanostomum
GCAAAGGCGGCTCTCCATCATACCCCTCCGACGAAAACGCAGCCCCCCACCCAGTCCTCAGCCCGCCCTGCTCGCCCAGCCGCCCCGAGACGCCCTGCCCTCCAAAGCCGGCATTCGCAAACCCCTGCGCGCCGGCCCCGTAGCCCGCCTGCTGGCCGTACCCGTACGCCGCCTGCTGTGGAGTCGCGGCGCCGGCGGCGGGTGCGTACTGGGACGGGAAGAACTGGAGGTTTTGCGCGGCTGAGGGTCCGCCCGCTGGGTATTGCGGTTGTTGCGGGGGGTAGTAGTTTGACATGACGAGGCGATTCGGATTGTGCGCTTGAAGGGGGAGTGCGCAAGTGTGGGAGGGTTGGTGTGTGGTTTTGGGAGAGGACAGCTGGAGGATAGCTGGCGGTTTGGTGATGAAGCTAGCTTGGGTGATGAGGCTGGTGTTGACATCTGTGTGGCTGTGGCGGTGCGAATTTCACGTGTCGGCTTCAGCCACAACACCAACGATTACCCTGGAGATAAACTTCACTTTTTCAATGCAGCTCTTTGCAAGCATTTTAATAATTCGTAGTTTGAAAAGAGTTGCTAGAAAGCCATAAGCGATCTATTCCTTTGCAAATTTACCTTGGTTAGTGGGTTGCGTTGGCCACATAATGCTTACGGATGAAACTCGCGAATAACCTCAAAGAGGGATCGCCGCCAACCACCAATCTAACCGTTTAAGCGTAGTGTTCTGAACTTGTTGAACTCACAACCTATGTTCCGATAGATAATACTTACACCGAGGAAGTCAAAGTCCAAGATAGAATTGTGAGCCCACGTTGTCCCACTCCTCAGTTGTTAGTACTCAATGCTCCCTAGTTGGATGATTCTTGAACATGTCTCGACCGAGGCCCAGTATTGATGCCCTGCTTGTCTCACTAGAAACTACCAGCCCATAACTTTCCCTCCAAGCTATCGTAGTCTGTTTGGACGACCCGCTTTAGACTAGGTAATCTGATATTCATTTTTACCTCCCTTTCTTCCCTGGACTTCCTTCTCTTTGCATCTGTTCACTTCTTCGCTGGCTCCACATTGGAAGCCATGTGCGACGCTTTCGCGTTCTCCACGAACTTTCTGAACCCGCCCACCAGTTGATCAAAATCCTTCACCTTATCCTCTACCCTCTCTTCTATCTCTTCCGCTTCCGGCGGCCATGCATTTTTCCGCTGAGGATTGATGCCTTTAGGCAATAGCGCGCCTGCATCATGGGCTGCCTGCATGAGTTCGTCAAAATCACAGCTGCGCAGCTGTTGCTAGCACGCAAGAATTAACACGCCTGCTCCTGTAGTTTCAACTTGACGAGGCTCTACCTGTGCTGCCTGGACATATCGTGCGGCCCGAAACATGACTTCGACGCCTGGGGTTCTGTAGAGTGTCTCACTGAAATCGTTCGCTCGCTGGGGCCCGCTGGCTTCGCTGCTTGCTTTGCGTGTGTCTGCCATGGCCCCAGTCTTCAGCGGAATTGATGGTCACTACAGATATTTCTGGATGGGTTATCAGAGTGACGTAGGGGACGGTTTTATCAACATCGGATGTCCTCGCTTGCGCCACTATTATGGCTTAGCAGTTCAGGCTCTTGGATAAATGCATATGACGGAATAGATTGTTATCGGTTGTGAAGACTCTGTAGGCACTTGTAAGCAGCTCGGTTTTGTATTTTACGAGTAATATATTTGCCCTTGACAGTTTCCTGGCTTCGCAAACGCGGTTTAGATAAGTGCTCGGACTATAAAGCCCTTGTAACCGTCGAGGCACAATGCAATTGTACTGCTTCTCTTTCCTTTTAGAAGAATAAAAGGCTCTCCTCGCTATCATTTGACAGAGAGAGAAATACGGCAGAGCAAGATGGTATGTCCCAGTTTGATGTGAGTTGTGTTGCAGATAGATATGGTCTAATGGCATTGGTATCTGTTGTAAGACATCTTACACTTTTTTGCTGACGGCATAGTGGATTGTTGTTTGCGACAGGATGGAAAGAAACGAAGCCGTATGAACACGCCGTATTAAGTTATGGGTGTAATGCATACGGTGGCTATAATAAGGTGGGACTAAGGAGGCCCAGCAGACCGGCCAGGATGATCAGATGAAGACAGTTGTTAAATCAGCCATGTTGGGTGCCCTTTCTACAATTTATTCCTGAGTTCCTTTCCTATCGGTTTCTCGTGCTTGGTCACTTCTGGCCTGGTGAAATATTCACAGCCTTTTCTGCAGCGCGCGCGGATTCAACGAACTTCTTAAAGCCATCCCCAATCTTGGGAAAATCCTTGAACTTCTCCTTCGTGTGATCTTCAATCTCTCTTGCTTCCTCAGGCCATTCCCGCTCTCCCTTATCATCGGCTGTGACAGGGGAGTCATCCAAGACCTTGCCCGCCGCGCCGGCGGCCTGGATAAGCTCGTCATACTCGCACTTTCGGAGTGTACCCTGCCGTTTCAGATGGTTAATATAGATGAGAGTATTTGATGAAGCTAGCTGTGTTTCTGAGGCTCTACCTGTGCATTCCATGCGTATATGATCACGTTCTGCATGGCTAAGTGGCCCGGCACGTTGCGGAGAGCATTATTGAAATCGTTCGCGCGCTCAGGTCCGCTAGCTTCGCCGCCGACTTTACTCGAGTTTGCCATGCTGGGCTTTAGCGGACTTCCGACCGGCAACAGAGGTTTCAGGCTGGCTGATATTGACGTAGAACGCAGGGGAGGGTTCTATGTCAAGTTGCTTCAATCTGTAGGCAAGATTGATGACGCAAATCGAAGCATGTGGGCTTGGGACACTCTAGCTGCGCCATGACGGATTATCGGGCTGGGCTTGCAATCGAGGCCTTCCCCGAGGCGCATTAGTCGTTCGTCGAGGCATGACACGAGCATTATTGGTTAAATGCATAAGACGGATGAACTTTGAACGCGGCTTACCTGTTGGCATTCCTGCTTATCCACACCGCTTTGCATTAACAGATGTATAGGACTATCGGTCCTGGAAGCCATTTATTGCCATCCCCACATTCTTGGATTTCCTTTTCACTTGTACGTGAGGATAGGAAACTTGGGATGGAGCTACTAAACTATATTTTTAAGTATGGCAGAGGCAATATGGATCGCTTGACTATTTCCCCTTCAACACGAGATAGTTCCCTCTTTCATGAATTCTGGCTCCCTTATGTTATGTGGCTAGGGGATTGCCCGGATTCCTGGCCCCTGTATCATGCATGTCCACGTAGCAGTCTCGGCGACCGTTGGCCTAATAGGGTTTCAACAACAGACACCCGCGCGGTTACAGTCGATGGGCCTCATTCTCAAGTTTTTACGCAAAAGACCTCCCCATGACCCCGCTAATCTGAAGGAAACACCTCATGTTCGAACTTTTTGTAGCCTATTTGCTGCTTGCGGCATCCTCATGAGGGATGTTCAGTCTGACGTCTCAACTCCCGACCTCCCCCCATCGCGATGTGAAATTTGCAACGATTTCCAGCCGGTCCAGCATGACAAGAATGCATCCTGGGTTGACCGTCTTTTCCAAAAAGTTGATATCAGATATGACGAACTGGCTCGAAATTGCCACCGTTGTTCGTTGCTGAGAACTGTTTGGCAAAGGACGGAGGTGGCCATGGCAACGGAATATGAAGGAGCCAAATTCCGAGGCGGAAATATTTGGGTGACTCCATGGTTCGAGAACCACGTCTTGGCGCGATTCAACTGGCACCAGGACATGCCATCAGATTCCAAAGAACACTACTACAGGCAGATACACATCAGTCCAGCGAACCAGGCAAGTCCAGACCTGCAGCCTGATAACACATACCTCTATTACGACCTGCTGATACTTGACCGAATATAAGCCTGAAAGACTTGGTCCAGAAGCTTTGGGGACATTCTTAACTTACACTGGAGTCCGAAGTCAGAAGAAAGCATCCAGTTCTTGAAAAGCATGCTCGAAAAATGCGAATCTGGCGAAAAGACTGTCACGTTTACTGTCTTCGTCAGCAAAATACAGTGTTACCCACAAGGGTAGTCCAAATTGAACATCGTGACGAATCACTTAGGCTTTACGAACCTCAGCCCGGCGCAGCTGGCCGCTATATTGCCCTCAGCCACTGCTGGGGTAGGCCTGATCGACGACCCATCCGCCCCTTGGGCTATGCTGGGAAGTGTCATCAAGGCATTCGGGCTCTTTCTTGGCATCAGAAGAAAGCATAGCGCCTACCTGGTCATGGGCATCTTTACCCGCAGGCAACGAAGTGCGGTACTCTGGAAAGCTGTCTTGGTTTTTCGGAGAAATTGCTCCATGTCTGCCGCCTAAAATTCTGGACATTTGTTGCAATACATCTGACGCCGCCCCCTTCGGACGAGTTCACGGCGGATTTATATTCGTGGAGGCCTCTCTGCTTAAGGTCACAATGACTTGCAGTAGGCAGAAGCCACCGACATCCCCGATACAGTACCAGGTCTCATTTGACACAAGCGTCGAATGTTTCAGCCACCTGAGGGTTATCGAGGATTGCTCGCTATATGTGGAGGACGGAAATGTTCTGAGGGCAACGAGGGATGACCAGCTGGAATACGAGCAAGATCTGGCCACATTCCAGGGGACAGCCTGGGTTCTCTGGTTAGCACGGAGTAAGTTGTCCGGGATGATAGGCCTAGTGTTGGGTCACAAGACAGCTTCTGAAGAGTATTGCAGGCTGGGCCTTCTCACGGGAAGCTTTATAAAGAACAGCGTTGTTTCTGATGATCTTGTGCGGAGCCAGATCAAGTTGGTATAGTTTTGGGACACCCATGAGCTTGACGGAGTCATAGATATCTAGGCCACTCAGATTTACCAGAGGTTATTGCGTACGTAGTGCCTTGGGTATCATGTCGGAATCTTGGGAATATGACTATTATGTAGTAACTGGAAGTTATTTGGGAAGGGTTAGTCTGGAGAAGTCGTTTAGCGCACGAAATTACTGAATTCCGATCGAATCTATCATTGACTATTCGCCCCACAATACTCCCTTTGGACAGCTTCGGAGCGGATACATCCTGTTTGAGGCTCCCCCTTTGAGGTCAAGATGATTTATACCAAGTCATATACCTCGGATCCCGACTGCCTTCAGTACGAAATCTCATGTGGCTCCGAGGTGAAGGAAGCCAACAGTGGCGAGCTGGAGTTCGCCGTGGATTTCTTACTGGCAATGGAGAACGGTGGCGTTCTGAAAACAACTAGAGAGTGTCAGATGGAATACCGACAGGACCCATCGACTTTTCATGCAACACCTTGGGTTTTCTGGCAGAAAGGGACAAGGGAGAAGCATATTTCTGACTTAGGATTGGGACAGGGCTAACTTTCAGAGGAGTTGGATACTTGAAAGCTAGATATTTTCAGGATAACACGTTTCCAAGCAAACCTGTCCAAGTCAGATTAAACTCGTATGAAGTGTTGCGTGTATGGGGATGGACTGTTGGTTTGCATTGGTGAAAGCTCCGAGAATGGTCACTCGGCCTTCCGACCATGGACGATGCACGGGTGGTAGAAAGTGTATGAAATGCCCACTTCAACCAGGATGGACGTCTTTCTGGCATGAATTGGAACATCTCACAACTCTCTCATTGAAGTCACAGGCAGCACCCTGGCTGCGTTAATTTCAATCCTGCGTAGAATTAAGTAGCTCGATCTAGACAAGACGTTACAACTTAGGTAAGTCTACTCAGGCTTTCGACCGTAAACCACTCGCTGCCGGTAGAAAGGGTGGAACTTGCCCGAGCGGATTTCGCGTCGAAGCTGGGCGCAATACAGCGAGACCTCCTCTTTAGACCAGCCAAGAACCATATTTGCCATGAAGAGCACATAACCCTCGTAGTCCTGCTCGAGAGCAGCCTGAGCAAACTGACCAATTTCTTTGAGTCGGGCATCCTTGGCCCAGCCTCCGATAGGTGCCTAAGCCAAAGTGAGCGTAGTGATACTGACTGAGGCTGAATAGTACTCACCTTGAAATCCCAAACTTGAACGTCGACGAAGCCGGCCTCTTCCATTCCCTTCTTCTGAAGATCCTTATCCAGGATCTCGAAGGTCCGGTTCAGTCTTTTTCCTCCTTCGATAAAGAACTTGCCCCATTCATTCATAGCGCAAGTCTCTGTTACGGTGCCGTCATCGCTTTCCATTCTAGGAGAGGCTTCATAGCTCTCAACCCAACCGCCGGGCTTGCATACCCTGAACGCGTCCTTAAACAGGGTAGACCAATCACTAATACTTCCATATAAGTAGCGCATGTGCACATAGTCCATAGAGTCAGGATCAAACGTCCACTCCTGCGTACAATCCTCGATCTCGCTGGTGATGTCAGTTCGAGCCATCAACTTTCAGAGGGGCTTCATACAACTTCAAGTTTGGCGGAACCCAAGATGGCTGGATTGGGGAAATGTCCGTTCCGATAACTTCAGCACCAGGATATTCATCGGCAAAGTCGCTGTGGCTAGGTTAGTATCTTCCCTTACGTGATGCATGGGTTAAGCTACATAGCCCATATGCCTGCGTTGCTAGTCAGCTTCCTGGCGTGAACGGATTGAGTTGCGGCGCTTACCAGTTCCAGTTCCAATGTCCACGATTTTCTAGAACCTAGATTAGCAATCACGATATTGTCACTGCTCAAGAACGGGTGGTTAACGGACTTGGATGTCATCCTTCAGCGGAGCCAGGTGAAGTTTTCCTTCCAGCGATAGTGACAACAAATGGTGGCTGAGGTCATTTAGTTCTGTTCCATGTAACCAGAGCCTGGGTCTTACTTGATATCCATTGACTCGTTGTGATGGTCGTCATTTGGCGTCCTATCAGATATTAACCAGAGAGAGCGAGCCACAAGATGAGGGGATTTCATACCAGTATTCAGCATTTCCCCGCTCAGCATGGTACGTTCTTCCGTGAATCGTGCGATAGCGAAGAATGCTCGATGAAATTGACTCAGTTGAGCTAGCAACATCATCTCCAGCAGCCGAGTCCGCATCGTCGTCTTCCGGGGCGTCCTGAGTGCGACGTAAGTATGCACAATTACGGGAGGCTCGTCTTGTCATACTCCACCAGTCAGAGTGGCCCAATGTTGGGCATCGTGAAAATCTTCGGCGGGAGCTGGCTGTGCTGGAGGTGGAGAGGACGCCGGTGCGCTTTGAGAGGCAGTATCGTCGGTTGGGTGATCTGCCATGTTAACGGTCCAAGATTAAACCTCACTGCCTCTCCTTCAAAGGAGCTGAAAGCCAGGGATGAAGAAAACAGAAGCAGAAAAAGAAGACTGAATCAGGCAACGCATCGAGGTTACAACCCGCGGGCGGAGTCTTCTGGTCCAGTGATGCGTACCCTGGCATGCTCCACTCCGATATGGCTAATTGCAGGCTCGCTTTGGCAGTAATAAGTTCCATATGATATTCAAATCATTCGCTTGTTAGTTCACCAGTGGAGCACTACGGCCCGTCCAAGGCCCGCCACGTCATTCCACCAGTTCATGGTGGTGACTCCACTTGAAGCCAATGCTATTGATTGACGAGAGGCTAATAAGCAAATTTGTGATTTGTATTGGTATCAAAGGCGGAGTTACTAGCGTGACGACGCAATAGTTGTTGGCAACTGGAGAGTATTGCGAGATCTGTCATGGGCCATATAATTGACTTTGCAGCAGAAGAGTCGCAGATATGTTTAATCGCAACGTTAAAATAGGACGCCAACGATATAAAAGACGTTTCTCCGCAGGTTCTAAGAGACCTGGCTTTCTTCCTTTTAATCTGACTTGAGTCTTGTAGTAAGATCTATATTAAGTTACTTGGTAATGAGACGAAACACAAGTGACACGCGACTCGTTGCACTGACTGATTAGGTCCATACTGATATAGTTGATTAATTATCACGAGTCCTAGCTCCAGTCCCCCCAGAAAAGCCTCACAAGGCGATCTAATCTCAAAAGTGGCCCTGCCCTAGCATCCTCAGCTCAAGCTCAGCCAGCTTCAGGTTGGACTACGGTTCCTCAGCTTGACTTCTGCACCGACTCAGGTTGGAGCGGCATAAGCTTAGCTATGGAAATAGAAGTGGGTTTTTGCGTGCTTGAATGTGTTATCCGAGTTCGTTGGTGATGAATTCTGAAAAGAGAAGTATCTGTTGGTTCAGATGAGAGGAAGCCAATGGGCTTGAGGATAACTTTATCGAGAGAGCGCTGGTCTCTTCAGAGCAAAAGCTAATCTATAAATTAAGACCATGTTTCAAGAATGTTCGTCTCTGACATACGCTAATCTACCACAATGGTCATATCAGGCTCGCACGTGATATCGGTATTGTCTATCTATATTGGCGCATTCAGCCGCAGCCTCGTTGAGAAGCCCCCTCACTACTTGATGCCCAACTGGCTCTTCCACAATGCTCTGTCTATCGTGTCAACAGCACTTTCAACACTCGAGCCAGACCAAAGCGGCATTTTCTGACCTCAAGTTTCAAGCGCTTGAGTCACTGCGTCGTGCTTCTGCTAGCGAGAACGTAATATGGCGCCTCCAGGAAGACGCCGACGCTTTCGCGCACGCCTTGCAAAACTCTCATGACCTGTGCCCATGGATTCACGACGAGATCGGGGAACTTCCCCCAGAGGCCCCCAATACAATCTCTTCAATAGAAATCTGGGTTGTTGAGAGACAGGGTGTTGACATTGAAGAGAAAGCGCGGATGGGCTGCGAACTATGCGCCAGGGTCTGTACCGCCGTTTCCTATATGCCCAAATTTGAAGACTATCGCAGTATTAAGCAAAAAGGATCCCAGATGCCAAATCGGGAGAATATACGGTCTGTTGAGGCGGAGAGCTGGCTCGAGCTACATCCCATTACAAATCGGCCATATCAAATTCGCTTTCTGGTCCAGGACACTCTCAGCCATGACTGGTTATGTTTTCAACTGTATTCACGTTATGAGAGTAAGTTCACCTTAGGGGACTTGACACGATCGCAATCTTACTCTATCCTTAGCAGCGGGCTTGCCGTTCCCACATCCGATTGGGACGGCGACGAATTATGAGGCTTGTTTACGGCTCTTTGCCGATGCCTTGTCTACTTGCATTAAATCTCATACATCTTGTCGCCAACAGAGAGGAGATGGATGGCTCCCCAGTCGTCTCATTCAAGTTGGTGAGCTCGACAGCGTGAGATTGGTGACGCGACAGGATCTAGAAGCAAGCAACTGGTGTGACGGGATTGAGTACTTTACGCTGAGCCATGTCTGGGGCCATGAACGGTTTCTCACCCTTACTGTCCAAACCAGGCTAACCTTATGAATGGCATCCCAATTTCTATGCTCCCCAAATGCTTCCAAGACGCTGTTACTATGACCAAGCAGCTTGGTGGGAGATACCTCTGGATCGACTCCTTATGGTGAGAAGTCCGCCCTTGGACTTCCTTCTCTAGACCCGAATGTCTCACAGTTTGTAGCATTATTCAGGACTCGCCGGAGGACTGGGTGCTTGAGTCAGGATTAATGCACCGCATCTATTCAGACGGCGTATGCAATCTGGCGGCTAGTGACCAGTCCACTTCGAACAAGGGTCTCTTCTGCAGCCGCGATCCGGAGATGGGTGCTCCCTTCACGGTGGATTGTTCCTGGACGGACCATTCCGACCAGATTACTTTATTGCCAGCCCTATTTGATGTTGCCATGAACAACGCTCCACTCTACAGGCGGGGATGGGTAACGCAAGAGCAACAACTGAGCCCTCGTACGACCCACATGGCGGCATTTCCCACATTGGAATGTAGACATACGGTTCTATCCGAGACATTCCCTTCCCAAGACTTCCACGAGAAGTATAGCTACCTGCCTCCGCCCAGAAAGCTCAACCTCGAGTCCCTGGGGTCGAAATCACTGGAATGCTGGGCAGGAACTATGGCAGGTTCGAACGTACATTACTGGCTCTGATATGGATACGGTACGGTATGAAACATATGTTGGTACGATGATCGACTCCATTAGCTCCTGTAATAATCAGACTGCTAATATTAATTCACTTTCATCTACAGCGCCATCTTGGTCCTGGGCGTCCGTGAAAGGACCAATATTCCCGTTTAGAAGCCCCATCAGCGCTCCCTTGGTTGATATTTTGAGTATACGAACTCAGCCGAGCAACGGTGATCAATTTGGGCAACTCCGCAGTGGTACTTTGATTGTGCGTGGGGCGTTGTGCGAGTTCCCTTCCTTGGCGTTATTTATGAAAGACCAGGATTCGTATAGGGAGGAAATGAGGTTCGATAACTGGCCTTATGTCTGGATGATTGTGGCGAAGACTACTACGAGAACGAAACCTGGTTCCTCCCCTTTGCGATCGCCCCAACTGCTTCCGACCGCCCTGGTCTGGACATATGCGGCATTTTGCTACAGAAAGCGGCCAATGCTTCGACCGCCTGGGTCTTTACTCGAGTTGGCTTTGTCATCGTATCTCATGACGGTGAAATTGCAAACTCGGGGTGGTTTATCGAGGACCGGATTCAATGCCCCTGGGGCGAAGAGCATCGCCGCACAGTCACAATCGAATAGAATACTTTTCCATAGAACTAAGGATTAGGAACTAGATATAACCGCGATTTCTTACCTGGGGCTGGACTGTATGCGTTTGGCGAGAACAAGTCTAGGCATGCTCTCTTGAATTGTATGAAGGCATCTCCATACACGGAAGCGTAGTGAAACGATATGGAAGATTTGTACGAAGATTTCACACTGTAGACAAGTTATAACTCCTCTAGATTATTGGCATTATAATTAGTTCCCTGCGTTATAGTCCTGGAAGAAATAGCGCGGTCTTTAGGCGCTTCATAAGTGGCCGCAGAGAAGCGTGAAATACACTGCTATAGCCTTTAAAGACGAGAAATAAATTCAGAGATAGATTCCGAGATAATCTTAGTAGCTGTTCCACCTTCTGATTTGAGTAGAACGAGTCGTCCGTTGACATTTGGATCACATATAGAGGATAACTCCGACAGTTATCTTCTGAAAGCGAGGGTCCAGCGAAAGAATCTGCTGAATATTGAGAAAATAGTCACCGGGTCTCTCAAGTTTCTGCTCCTGTAAGTCTCGTGGTCGCCCGATGACCATCTAAAGCCGGATCTGCCGAACAGTGACTTGCCCGTTCACGGTGTTACGCATTGGTTTAGCTTTCAGGATTAAAATAATATCGTAGTTGTACAGAAGCACACACAATCATCTGAAGGATTGAATACTCTCTACATACTTTTTATAAACGAAACAGGGCGGGGGGGGGTAGAGTAATGGTAATGCTAGTGCCCTCTTCCGCCGCTATCCTTGGAATCCTTGCAATGGAGTTCTTCCCCTTCGTAAATGTGGGTAATCTTCAGGCTACTGTTGGTAAGGTTTATTTTTGGTATATTTTTATGGGAAGATCAGCTCATGTTCTCGTCCTTGTCGTGATTCTCATGGCCGCCATTCATTTCATGATCCATCTCATCGTGCCAAGAGCTCTCAAGGACATTAACATGATCTTCGCCACCATCATCCTCACGATTATCCAGCCAGTCATCATGGTTATCGACATTGTTGCCAGTGTCAAGCTTGGTACTCGTCGGCGGCAGGGTCTGTTTCTGTTCCGATCTCCGCAGGCCCATGCGACATGCACCGGTGCTTGTCAAAGCATGTCCGAGGCCGAAGCTAGCCTTCTATGGCCCCTGGGGTTTAAGAGCGGATAAACCGTACGTCGTGACAGCGGTTCAAACCTCGGCCTCGCTTGGGTAGATGTGGGTATTGCTGAATTTTGCCAAGATTTCTAGTATACGAGAATAGAGCACACCGAGCTTCCCGGTGCCCTGCCCCTCAGAGCTACGGGAACACATCAACTTGACGATTTGTGTCGTTTGAATTTGATCGAGGCAGTCCGATTATACCGTTAGTTTCCATCTCCCATATATATCCATCTCCATCAGTGACACCCAAGACCCACGTCGGGGACTTTGTCTGAGGTGCCACCATGGTTTGATAAAGTATCCATGGGTGCTTTTAGGCGCATTGACACTGTTTTGCGAACTCTACGGCCTGTTCAAGTTGCTTATTCGGATCGGGCAGGTCGTCTTTGGACGCAATCCACTTAATGCAAATGCCGAGCCAGCTCCGCTACCAGCTCGCGCTGCTGATTTGCCGAGGCTGGAGGCTCAAAGACTCTAGGTTAGTGGGTTTTGTTTTGCAGGATCGACATATATCCTTACATGCCTCGCCGATTCGCTGGAGAAATTCGGACGGGCCGGGATGCCGTACGATAGGATAGGGGTTGAGCTTGGTCCAGACTGCTATGTCAGTCTGGGGCTTGGAACCCTCGGTAGATTATCCCTAAGCCCTACTTTCGCATTGACAAGGTGTTTCATCCCTGGTGATTCACAACTGTCGGCTAAGGGATCACCATCTCTGGCCAGCGGTTCATCATGTGGTGGCAAAGCTGATCACAACATTACAGTAGCGACATCTGCATCGTTTCGACTATCTCTGCGTCCTCGACGAAGCAGTCGTTTTTATTAGAACCACTCCTTTTCTCAGTTTAATGGATCTGGATGCAGATCTCCAACGTAACGTAGTATACTAGGAGGGTCCCTACCCTCTCCCCGGAGCAATTAGCCCTAGAATAACAACGCCACCAGTCTGTGCGGCTACACTTCACTTTTGTATATACAGCAGAGCTGGATCTTGCCTTCCCACCGATAGATAGGAGCAAAGATAGGTTGTTGGAATATAGAGTCTAGAAAAGAAATACAGGCTGCAGGGGTAATAAATATTAAATCGGAACTAATTAGTACGTACTGGCTACCTTATTAACCACTCTAATTTGCCCTTGAGGCAAGTATCTACAGAAAATTTGCCACTGATCGCCAAGTTTCTTGTTAGCCTCTCGCCCAATAATATTATATAAATAAGATACGTACTTGACCTTATAGCCTATCAAGTCAAGAAGCTGCAGTCTCGTGGAGAAGAAAATCACATCTTAACATTTATTACCCCTGTGACCTGTATGTTCCCATCCCTTGTGAGGCTAGCTGCTTCAGCACGCCTACAAGGACCTACCTTGTCGAGTTGACGCTGTATTTCTTCCACCGCTTCATTCAGCTTCCGTGTTACCCAGCAGGGTTACTACTACAAGCAGTAGCGGTGAGCGGTACTTGGATCGGGATATTGATAATCTGTTATTAATCTTCTGTCTTGGATTGTATACGACAGGCTCGGAGGAAAAAAGCTAAAAGCTACCAACTCCCCGAGAGTTCATCTTGACGGGCCGGGGGGTTCGACCGGGGCACGAGTTTGACAGGATGCAGGGACGCTGCAGATTTCATGTATAGGAACTGGATACAAAACAAGGCCGAAAGAGCCAGCTTGGAAGGAGGGGTCTTCCCAACACCCGCTGGGGATAAGTTGAGAGGTCATTCATGCTTAAATCGTTGCCGGTTTGCCATACCCTGCTTGCTGGAGTAGTACTGAGGTCAAATGTAACATGTTCCTGAATCACGCAGCTGACTCGGGGCGAGCGGCACGAGATGTTAACTGTGACGCGTCAGTTGCCTTCCCTTTTCACTACCTAATCCCTGCTGGTGTGCTCTGGTGGTCATCGCAAACTTCATCTTCATGTCCACGAATCCCTGTAACTGTACGAGTAGCTCCATGGCAGCAAGAGTGTTGCAATGTATATAACCTGCCGGTACTCGCCACCGGTTGAATGGTATCTTATAGTTTAGCCGCTACGGTAGATTAAAACAAAAGAGAATAGACCACAAGTGCCCCTGGTCAGTTCGGATGATAGCGCCCTTGATAGCGCCCTCAGTCGGTATAGTTAGTGTAGAAGTCTGAGGCTCCCGGCTAGCGCGATATTCCAAATACGGCAACTGGCAATAAGCATCAACCATTTATAGAGTACTACGCACAAATTAAAGAGGCGCCTCTGCAGTATGTATTATCCACCGCGCATATGATTGCCCAGCCAGGAATGGACTGTCCGGGTAGGAGTTTCCCCCGAAACCTTATCACATGCCGTGATCAGGCGTTAAAGTTCAACACTAACGGCCGCAACTCATTAGAGTTTAAAGCTAGCTATGTTTAGAGATCTGAAGCGCAGATAGGGACCCATACCCATAGGGATGATAGGGTTGTGACCGGTGAACGACGAGTCAAGCTACATACTACGTACAATACTCTATGCCGTTTCCCCGTATATGTATCCGCAGGCTGGAGTCTTCCAGTTGATGAGCATATCATCTTCCTGGGACCGTCAGCGGAGCGTATCAGGGTGAAAAGTAAAAGCCATTCTTGAATCATGTTCTCCACGCTGAGAGCTGAAGAGGCAGATGGGGAAATCGTTTGCGTAGCCAGCACGAGCCGACCACCTCAGCCGGGCCAGAATTCAAATCATTTTGCCTGCGACGGGTGTCGAGCCAAGAAGGTAAGATCTTCAGGATGCAATTTGTTTCTTTTCCCTTGTACTAGAAACAAACTGATCATCGCTGCCCAACCCAGCTGAAGTGTACCGGGCACAGATTTGGCTGCCAGAGATGTCGGGATCGCAATCTGCCATGTATCTACTCCGGCACCGTACAGTCTAGACGACGCAAGCCAGGGAAACCTTCAGCATCCCACAGGACCACATCCCAAAGCGAATCAGCGCAGTCGAGCTCTGGCAGCGTCGTCGTGGTGCCGCCGCCGCCGCCCCTTGGAGACGCAAACATCGTCATTCCAAGCCAGACCGCCGGTTCACCAGCCAAAGACCCCTGCTTTGAAAATACGGCCCAGGCCTCCGTCTCTGCACATACGATGTCGGATGACTACAGCCAGTCGCGTGGTGCCCCATCAAGCGAAGGTTCTTCAGCTGCACTAGCACCTGCATTCCTTGACCTGAATTTGCCGGAGAATATTTCATCAAGCTTTCCGGACTTTGACATGGAGGAGCTCTTCGACCCTGATATGGGCCTTTTGGAGTGCGATTCGGAAGAATTTGTACTGGATAGTACACTTGCTTCCAGTTCCATGTCAGGGGAAAGATCAGTTCGTGATGACAGCCGAGCAGGGAGCGATATTCTAAATGGTGAGCTTCCTCCTCTTACTCTCTCGTCGCAAGGAAACTGGGCTAAATGAGCCGGATGTTTAGATGACATGGAATTGGATTCACTGCCGCAATCAAGAGGCAAGCGGGCCATCAATGGCCATTCCCATGATGACTTTCCAGAAACGAGATTCACGTCCATGGCGGCACTACAGAACTTGAGTCCCACCGCCTCAGTCTCCCCCGACTCGAGGCCCAGACTCGGCTCAAGAAGCTCCTCAACAGCTTTCAATCACCGCCAGCCTCAAAGAAGCCCCGGCTCCAGGCCTGGGTCATGTTCTTCAATGCACCCGTTGCGCTGCCGGTGTATAGTCGTCACGCTTAGCATTCTTGAAAAAGTTCAAAATCATGGTAAGATCACGAGTCTAACTAGAGGAGAGCAGTCACTATACCTGCTCAAGAAGTCCATCTTGCAGTGTCTGGCACTTTCTAAATGCCGGTCCTGTAAGAGCCCGTTCAGGGTCATGACCTTTTCTGTCCTGCTAGTTGAAAAGATGATAGGGATCCTGGAGGACATCGCTATGAACTGGGACGCCAGCATGCAGCCTTCCGCCTTAGAAGAGAGGGCCTATAGGGCGGAAGCGTATGACCAGGCGCACGCGAGGCTTCCCGTGCTGCTTGGTGAATACCGCATCGATACCCTTCAAGAGAGGTGCGAGCTGTGCGGCTTCTTGGCGTTTCTGCAGGTCAGGCAGCTTGGTCTCCTCTCGAAGGTACTTAGGCACCAGGCAGAACAAGAGAATTGGGAGACACATCAAAGCGCGCTGAGGCCTGTCATTCTAAGGATCCGAGAATTGCAAGAAGCTCTACGCGGAATGATAACAGAGCTGGTTAGGTAGCGCTGGGCGATCAATGCCGCCCTGATATCATTTCTACGCCTTCTCCAACGAGGCCGCTGCAGGCCAGGCGCTTCGGAGGATCTCATACCAAGACAACCCGGCGATCCTGGGCTTCCGCGGTTGCGGACACTGTTTGGACGCGACGTTTGGGAACACGATGAAACTATGTGGTAAGGTCGGCAAGCCCCATCCCTTGAACCCTCCAATACTATGTAGTCACCGAGGAACAGCTGTCAGGAATGAAGAATATAGTAATGCTAGGCATTGAGCTTTTCCTCATGTTATTTTATGTTATGGATAATTAGACTGCTTTATTTCCGCAAAACTCAAACCATCGAATGCTCGACCCTACATTAACTGGTCAACTATGTAATCCACAAACCGACCGAAAGTGAATACATGTGGGTTTTCCAACATGTATCTTAACGTTACTAGCACATTATGGCTGTGCTTACCAAAGCCTGATTACCTTGCAATCTGTATATCTGTGAGCTGTTCCTGGCGTGCTGGCTTAAGGTACCTGAGACAATTAGGGTGGCTCAGTCTTGTCGTTTAATTCAAGCTTCCTCTGGAAAACTTCAAACGACCGACAAGGATGAGGTTACAGGCTGCTATGGCTTTAAGTTTAAAATAAAGCTATCTAACCTCCGCTAACGGTTGATTTACTATTGCTTTAGTATCCTAAGACAAAACTTAA
>JABCKW010001030.1:0-23458 GCA_014824385.1 Fusarium cyanostomum
CGCTTATTAAGTACGTTAGCTTATTAGCATTTAAGATAACAGCTTTATTCACGACAGAATACGGATTTAGTTTTACTATCTGCTTCTTTGGTTTTGCCACGGTGGGGCCAGGCGTGGTGTGATATTTAAGAAGGGCGTGCCGTACAAGGTGATTAGATAACATCTATTTCTGGATTTGTTCTAATATAGAGTAGGACATCCAGCTTGTCTTAAGATGGTCGGATGAGGGCGAGTTCCGATTTATCTATAACTTTGCCCAACGTTATGTAAAGAACAATAAAGATCCGGAGAATAGAATGTATATCCTGTGCTGTGATATCGGGCAGACACTAATAGTCTGTAGCTTTGGCAATACTGCCGGATCCTCTCTCCGCTATTACTCTGTGTTAAGCTTCTTATGCTTCCTATTATAGATGGCGCGCTGGACCGTGAAGATCTAACGAAGATGATAGAAATGGTGGCGAGGGTCAAGTGGAATGGAACGAATAATGCCAAGATCTTGTCGTCTGCCGACGAGTGGATCGCTCGGGAGTTATCGCCGACAGTAAACTGATGGCCGACGATGTGTTTATCGGTTTGTTAAAAAAGTTCCTGGTCCAAGCAGGATACCTTTATGTGCCTGGGTCGCTACATATGATCCGTCGAGAACTTGGAAAGCAACTGGATAGTGAGAACGACCCCTTGTATTAATTATGCCTATTCTTCTACTCCTACTAACACCGAATAAGGACGTTATAGAGGTGGAAAGGTCTTAACACTTGACGCAGGCTGACAACGGTGTTTTTGGACAACGCTACACGGCGGATATATCTTCTTGCGATGGTCTATTAGCTTCCTCCGCGAGGAACCGGATTATAGTGCTGTGGAATACTTCTAGAGCCTCTGTCAATATTAACAGTCTGGCCTTCCAACCAGTCTTCCTGCTGCGCTCCAGGATGAAGTACGTCGGACGCACGCTTCTGATGCAGACACTCGGGAACAGACCGGATAAAGACGGCAGAAAGCTTTAAGAAGGGTTAAACAAGTGACTTTGGAACCCCTCTGGCGAGACCGTGTGGTGCAGCTTGACCGGGAAAGACTATTGGAAGGCCGCCAAAGCACCTAACCCAGACCCCGATTACCTCCACGTGCTCATCCCCGAGAAGGCCCAGTTGGCTCGGAAGATGGCAAGCACATCACCAGCGAGCGACCAAGACAGGATCAAGGCGATACGCTCGAGACCCGTCGTGTTTTTTACCGTCCTGGAGAGGTGCCCGTCGACGAGAAATTCCCCTACTGCCCAAAGGGGATAGATAGGTAAGGATATAAATAATTATCGTGGCTGTATACCAACGTGCTTAGTATCTATAAGCGAGATAGGTGTAAGTATACTAATTCTTGTTGGAGAAAAGCTATAGCTGAGAGACTTGGTGTTCTACTATCCAAGCTCGACTTCTGCTATTCCTGTGTTGATTTCTCCACCGGTGACAACTAGGACGGCCACTATCGAAGTCATCTTTCAACACGACAGCGCCCGAAGTAGTGCGGCTCTATCACTTTCCGGAACACCGTGATTCAACCTGCATTCTGTCTCTTGTGCAAACAGACAGATGCCCTTCGCCCGGGATGAGAATGCGATCTTGGGAACGTCATGTCAAAGCGATACACCACAAAGAGGATGAGCACACCTGGCTATGGTCCTGCATTCAGTGCGACTATTCAGGCGAGAATGAGGATGCGTGTTATCAACTTGTCAAGAAGAGGAGGTTTAGATCCGCCAATTTTGGAGACTCCCTCTTGTGAGAATGCTACTTTGAGCAACAAGCCGCCCAAGGACGAGGTGGACGACTGGATGTCGGAGTACATTGAATACCCCCCTAATCCCCCAGAGTCGCCTGTCCCAGATATCGGTAAGGGCAGGGCGATTTCACCCTCTTCGTTGTGCTCACCAGAGAGCATTGGCCACAATTAGCCCGACGGATTTGATGGGCCAAACATTGGACGCAGTGGCCAGCTGCAAGAACCGGGTTGGCTAGAAGCCTGAGGGTGAACTGGCTCAACTCGACATCTTCCAGGCCAGGAGTTTGCCACAGGATTGCTACCCTCCAGATGCCTCGTCGTTGGATCCACTTATCGGCAACCCGGCCATGGCGCCGGCGGAAGTTGTCGATCTAGCTTTCACTGCTGGTTTATCACTATTATTACTGGAATCTTACCCCTAGAAGCCTCGTTGTCGAATGTGTGCGGCGAAAGTCCACTGACCATGGAGACCTCTCTCGAGTTCCACGACGACCCGGTGAAGGCACATTGAGCGGCTCCCCTCTGGACACTTCTTCAACCGGTCAAACAGCTTTTATATCGCCTCCGCAAGATAGTAGCATATCGTTAGTCACGGCAATAGACATAACTTCAATAGGCTCTAAACCAGTCCCACGCAGTCCGTCGTCCTGCTCCGCTACGCCTCTAGCGCCGTAGACCGCTGCCCTTTTATTGGCAACACTGGCTTCACATGTCCGATGAGAATGGTGCTAGGGGCGGGAACACCGAAGCAGACGACAGCACAGACAAGACTCTCGAAACGGATGCCTCGAATATCAATCCGTCAGAGGACCACATCGTCGCTACCAATAATCAAGATGCTTTAGCTGGCTCGCCAACTTCCAAAAAAGGCACCTGTACCGCTATACTGCAGACTCCCGTGGAAGACCAAACTCGGACGCCACACTCCTTGCGCAGAAAAGGTGCTATCGAGTCTGGAACCATTCTGGTAACATGGGCGCAACTGGGTGCTGAACTTAAGGGCGTCTACGCGGGCAAGAGGAGACGGGGCGTAAGCTAGATCCATGGACATCTACTGGCCGTGAAGCTTTTGGAGACAAAACAACCACCTCCATCAGAGTAAAACCAGATGATAAATGGTCCATCGTCCGGGACCCTGTTTGGGTCTTGAGAAAGCTGAGGCGGGAAACAGGCCGGGTTCTCACATTCGTATTCCTCGTCGAGTAGATACATGATACACCACAACGACGTAAGTACCGCAGCTCGACGCAAATGGGAATATTGCAGCTTGTAGATGTCGCTATGGGCCACGCTGATTGAAATCATTGGGCGACCGATCGTGGGTAGGTCTCCTTTAATTACCTGACGCTGCAGGAGTAGAAGAGGAAATGGGCTCAGATTTTAACGGTTCTCGTGTAAAATATAAATCATTACCTAACCCATATCCTCCTACATAATTACTCCTATGCCTCCTCAACATTCTTTCTGTACTCAATACTACATCCACTATGCTTGTGGACATGAGTCCAATAGCGAGTTTGTCAAATATCCCACTCACGAGAAGAAGGCGGACGAGCGATGCCGTCGCAAATCCTTAGAGCGTAAGGAAGACAAAACATCCACACACAAATGTCGAGCGTGTCTGAAAATTGACACCAAGTCGATCACGTAAGTACCCGCCTGACTAAGCCAGAGCTGGGAACTAATTAAGTAACAGTTGATCAAGCTGGGTGGGATGAGGGAAGGATTCTGGTTCTACTGTTGAGGCTCAGAGCATCACCGATATACATCTCGTTCACTACCATGGACGCCCCTTGCCTGACTTGTCTGAGAGTTGTTCTTATATGGCTTGCATCACCTCGGCCTTCTTTACTTCATCAACAGAGCCAACAAGAGATTCTTCAAAGTCAATAAGCCTTGCCCCGTCCTCGGTGATCAAGATGTTATACTTGTTGACGTCTCCATGGATTATATCCAGCGCATGCAGTAGCTGCAACGCTCCTCGGCATGTTTCGAGATCCGCGAGACTTACAAAGCGTCCAGAGGCTGCCTCAAGAACCATGCCAATCACTCGATCCAGCGTCTCCTTATATGCGTATCCAGGCATGCGAGGTGCGAGTTTCGAACTATAACGCGTCAAAGCATGGTGTGCCTGGACTTCCCGTGCGAGAGCTGGGATTTCGAATTCGAATCGAGCGATCTTTAGGAAGCACTACTGGCCTTTATTTCTCATCCTGGAGACTCGAGTTTTGGACGATTCGACGTGTTGGAGCTCGAAAACACTGAACAATATGAAGTGGCCGGGCAACTGATCGTGCGATAACGCATGCGACTTGAAAATGTCGAGTTACCTTTATATACCAGCGTCATCTTTCGAAATGGTCAGAATCTTCCATCCACCAGCCCACTCTGGTAATTTTGATAGTTCTCGTATGACATCGGGGCCGTAAGTTCGTGAGTCGTCTGGAATGAGATCAAGGTGCTTAGCATGACGTAAACCACCCTCTGTTTGCGTCCCTGCTTTTCACGGAGGATTCTATAGAGGCAGTCATCCTTGGTTAGGTCAAGCGATTGAACGGTGTCTTGTGAACTCACGGCAGATGTTGGACGATAGCTTATTTGAAGTGATAGAGGGCAGGCATCTTCTGTCGAGAACTAGCTTCCGCAAGGCCGGAGGAAATATTGGCCTGGATAAGGTGGTCAAAGCATACTCTAATAATTACATAATATCTATTTCTGCCACTAGCAGTTGCACTTATACATAATTACTCGTCATGGCGCTCCGAAAGCACGACGACACAAGCGGCAGAAAACCACGGCGGCGGCTACCCCACTTGACTCCGACGCGGCCCCACCTTTCTCCGGCACCGGCCCCGGAAGCAGCGCGGACCAAATCATCACCAGAAGTCACGCTGGATCCAATCCATCGCTTTCCCCGCGTGAGTCGGTAGGTCACTCGCTAGCATATACCTCCTCTGTTTGCTCATTAATGACTGTAATTTCCCAGTTATATAATAATAATTAAATCCCACATGTTCCTCCAGGGGAGGGAATTAATTAAACCTGGTATAGGTTCAAGAGGACATTCGGATTAACGTTCATGTCCGATGGTCTGGTCAGCGTGGGCTACGCTGCCAATAGCCCGCGGTTTATGCCAGGAGTTCAGGAACATAATTCTGGAGATGATCCCATGATGGAGAACAACTTAGCCGCATGAGGCTACACTTCGGCTCTAAAATCTTCAGAGGTAAATGGGATGAGAGGAGATGGCTGTCAGAGATCTAGAGCGCTATTCCCTAAGGTTTCGACCAACGGGAGGTATAAGCTTAAGACAGCAGTACTTTTAGATGTTTAAAGTAGAACCGAGACGTAATAAGAAGTCCAACCGTACTACACTTGACTGTGATCCTGGATTATAACAACTCTGATGTCACTATTAGCCTTGCTCTGTCCTTATCCTTATTGGCCTTGGTCTCCCCTCTCACGGAGGAACTAGAGCTGGTGCCAGAATAGATTCCTAGCTATATAATATAAAGGCCCCTCTAGCTCCTCCTGAGTCTCTGGCCTTAGGATTTCCCGTACCTGTTGGAGCATCCTCTCACGATTGACATCTTAATCAAAAATATTAATCAGTATTCCCAGCGGCACAACCTAACAATCCGGTGGAAACTGACTCTGGAGTTATCGCGATAAAACTGCTGTTTCTGCTGCCGAGCTGCAGGTAAACCCGTCCTTGGCAAAACTCCGTCGATCGGTCTCTGCAGCGCTTTCTTCGTCCTCGTCGACGTCAACCGCGTCTGGGAACGACGACTCGCTTCCATCCCTGACAGCCTAGTGCCTTCTAACCACCCGCTAACCCATCACTCCCTCAGCTACTCTTGCTCTTCGGGTAATATACCAAGTCTAGAATCGTGTCGAAGGCGGTTCCAGTCCAACACTCACATTAGCCTCCTCTGTTCTTAGATAAATCTTGGGCGGAAGATTACCGATATACGCGCTAGGGGCCGAGCAGAAGGCGGTGCCTGTCCCAGGAGCCGGTGTAGGTCATCGGGTACGGCAGGAAATCATCCCCAAGACTCTAGGCTCTGTTGACTTGGTAGAGAGTATGTAATCAAAGGCGTGCGTCCCCTTTCCCGATCCGGTCCACGCGCCAGCTGAAATCTATTTCCTAGGAAATGGAGTTGCACGCTCGAATCTCGTACACATAACCATCCATCAATCCTCCACTATCCCACCTAAGATTTGCTTACTTGACTCGGGCTTTTGCGAAAATTTCCAAGTCACTTCCTCTTATATTAGCTCACGACGTGGCGCCTATCATCGCGAAACATTAGACTCGCGATATCAGCATAGTGCCGAGGTGATATGGCGGTTAATTTGCAACCTCGCTTTCAACCTGGTCGGTGAATCGCAGCGTGAAGATGTTGAGTGTGGAAAGGATTGCCAGCCGTGGAGCCCGTAGCACGCTCTTAAGCCGAGAGGCTATTGTTGACTTTGCGAGAGGTGGAGCCTGGTTAGGACTTCAGACGGAGAGGTAAAGTGATAAGCTGTATGAGCGTCTAGCCGCCGTCTTTGCAACCATATCAGTGCCAAGTTTGGCACGATAGCCTCGCTCCCGTTAGCGAGGCCAGTGCAACGCTGTCTAACCATCGTTGCCCCTGACGCGTCCATCACACCCTCAGCTGCTCCTCGGGCAGAGTCCGCCGAGCCTAGAATCATGTCGAACGAGGCTATATAGGCCCATCTAACATCGGCTATAACGATAGTACGAGAGAGTGCCGGGGGAGACTTAGAGCAAAAAACAAAGGCCAAGCAAGATAGATCGAGATATCGGAAGAAATCTCCTTCTATAGGAGGAAAAGAGCCAGCCCCTTTGTTTGACTTAGTAAAGCGCTGCTTCCACATGCTTCGCCTACATCTTAGTGGCTCTCCTCGGCATTCTGTTTAATGCCCCCGTATTGACCGGAAAGAGTCAAGAGTCTCGCACTTCGCCTGAGTTGAATGACGTGTCAGGATTGGCCGGTAGCGAATGTGATACCGACAGCCCGTTACTTGCTCACGACGTCAAGCTCAACCGGATAAAGCCCCGCGCTATTGATTGCCTAAGACCTGTTCCTTCTGTCGTTAATGATACCGCTCTGTTTCGTTGATATCCTCCTATGCTATACTCAGAACAGAATTAAACAAAGCTTTTCTTGGTCGTCAGGGGTCGTCGGGGGTCGTGAAGGGTGATATAAGACCATAGACTGTTGGTCGTCCTTCGCAGGCGTCATAGCTGCAAGCCCGGTCATGGTTCCATCGTGTCGATTGTTGAGATGGCGTCGGAAGTGATACCCTCCGCCAGCTCAAGGGCAATCGTGCGTAAAAGTAACTCTTTACTGGAGTATTGTGACGGAGATATTTCCAATTGAAGCTTCTATAGGTCAGCGCAGTGGCAACAGGGAAGCAATGGCCTGTCTGACAACACTAGCAGCCCACGATATTCAGATCGCTCTGATGTTGGCCATAACGAGTGTTGCTGATAGTGTTTACCGTGGCTCCGAGTTACCTAAGCACTAGACTGGCCGGAAAAGTCTCTCCATTCAGATGATACCTTATACACCCGCGGGGGAGTCCTATAGTCCACTACCGTGCTATTACCCGACCGAACGAGATATTTGAAGCATTCGTCCTGCACTATTGGATATAACGCGATAGGCGATACGGTCCCGACGAGCTACCCTAGCACCCGGCTGAGCCTGAGGAAGAACTCGGACGGTAATTTGTGTCAAGCATGGTTATACGCGGCAACAGCATCAACGTCAAGTTGGCCAATGATATGTTCTACGACGAGATACAGTGGATTGAGCCCATGTCGGTGTCGACCTACGGGATGACTGTCAAGCCCGGCAACGAGATTAGAAGCAGATGGGCAGGGTGGATAGTATGGTGGGCGGCCACCGAGATCTATGGCTCTGACTCTGTGGACTCGGCGTGTTTGACCTGCAATTTGAGCTCGACTTTATTCTTGTTTAGCATCTAGACGTCCAGTATGAGTATGGCCCACTTGGAGATAACCCCCGAGACCTAGCCATAGTGACCGAGTGCATGCAGTCGTCGATAAGAACCACTCCGCCGTCGATCCTGTTCCTCGTCTTAACCACACCGACATACAAGATACGTACCGTCGACTTGAACTTATTGATCGACCTCGAGTAGCGAATATTACATTCTGGTTGAGCAAGTATGTCGTTCTTCGTCTTGCACTTGTCGCAGAAAGTGATCTTGATTGTGTTCCTGACGTTATTCTTGTCGAGCCTTACATGATCACATAGCCAGGAGTTGGGGTGATGTTGTCGCTATTCTTTCTAGTGCAGTTGTTGGTGTCGATCGTAGAGATGCAGACCTTGATCACCTCTTCGTGACCCTTCTTGTGTCTGGGGTAGGTGGCGGTGGTCAGACTCACTGTGTCGTCTAATAAAGAGTTTCTCATCATGTACTATATCCACAGTATGTTGATGTAGGTCACCGACGTGTAATAGTCGATCCCGAGCTTCTTGACGTTGCCCACTGGATCGTCAGATATGATCTCGTTTATCCATCCACTTACGAACGCGATGAAAACCAAGACCGAGAGTCTCTCCTCAGGGTTCAAGCTTATCCTGTCCATCTCCTCCACCATCGATGTGACCACGGTCGCCCTCTTTAGCAGATCGGCTGGCGAGTCGGTGTTCGATATATGCCACAACTTGGTGTACGGGAACGAGAATGATTTGGCCGATGAGATTGGCATCAACCTTGATCGCGGGTGGGCCTTCGCCGTGGACGAACACGAAACACGTGTCCGTGTTCTCCATGAGAGTACGCAGACGCCGTGTTCCCGTGCTTGGCTATATCTATCTCTCACTGGTACAAGCTCGAACCCCTTGGACCTGGAGGCGAATATGACAGGTATAGGTTGAGGGATGGACCAGTCGATCCTGGTGAACCTGTTGTCTCTGTGGACCACTGTGCCCAATATCATGGAATCGCGTATCTGCATATATAGGCCTCTGATTCCGTGCTTGCCCATGGTCGAGTTGACCATCCCGTCCATCGATATCGTGACCCATATATTACAGTACGTCTGCTCGACGCTTCAGCTAACTGACTGAAGCATGAAGAGATCGTATAGCTCTCCAACTGGGTAATCCATTATATCCTCCAACGGCATAGTCGTGTACATGGCTGGATCCACGTCGGTGTGGCTCATACACCCGGTTATCGTCACTAGATCCTCCGTCTTGTGGACATACTTGAATAAGTTCTCGAGCTTCGTCTCGGTCTACCTGCAGGACACAACTATGGGCGCCGTGTTGACGTTTCATCCATGTCTGAGTGCATCACACAGTCGTTGCATGGGTTGGGCATGTCCTTGTCCACTATCTGCATGATCTGCATCAAGTCGAATATCTTGCGCCTCTTAACCGTCTACGAGCGTTACTATTGCCGTGGTGTCACCCTCACTGGTGGACTTAGGGCCGACGCAGGCCATAGCGTTATACGAGCGGAAGCACTTCGGCAGCTGGAACGTCGTCATATACAAGCACCTGGGGCAGGTCAGCATGTCGATTACGTACATAATAAAGGTAGGCAGATAATGTAGTGCCTCATTAGCTTGGCTCGTATAATAGACCCGACCTTGCGTACAGCCTGACCATCATGGCTCCTGCTGCTAAATCACACTGGATCATCCGCTCAACTCGCCGCTCTCAGTGTGAACTGGGCCACCCACATCCACTCACGTTGATCATCATGACGAACAAAGACTTGTGCAATATCTGCGGTGGGAGCAAGGACCCCGCCACCGCCAGGCTCGAGCATATGAATATAGGTCTTGACAAACCTCCGGAGCCGGTGTGGTACAAGTGCAGACGCCCAGACGAGATCTTCGCGTCCATAATAAACAAGATCGACTCGGTCTCCAGCATTACGCATATAGCTCAGGATGTGGCCGTGGAGTTGCTGCCGTGCTGCAATACGAACATGGTGTTGATCGAGTCCATGTCTACGACTGCCGTCACAGAGGTGGAGGTGAGGCTGGAAGGGAGGTTGTCGGAGATTATGTTCAAGAGGTGGTGGACGGCATGTCCCCGGAGATCACTACCTCCAAAGTGAGGGAGATCGGATGCCTGTGGTGGACTGGCGGCGCTACTAATACCAAAGCCAACGGGGAGTCGGTTATTAAGGTGTCAAGGACTAAGATGTTGGTAGCGCCCGGCTATACGTTGTCACGTCGGACTTGCATGGCTTCAGCGGTTTAATTATGTATCCGCCCTACGACATGGACATGGTGGAGATGAGGTGCTCGATCGAGACAGCCGTGATGTCGACCGGATCCGCAATGAGGATCGATGTGATACCCAGTATGCACCAGCGTCACGAAGGTTCCATACGCGGCGGAGTTTGAGCTGACGGACGACACCGGACCCGAGACCATCAAGAGGGTTTTGTCCATCATAATCAGCACGGTCCGTACCATGAGGAGGATCGTGGACCAGGCCTTCATGGGCACCGTTAGATCTGGGGACCATGTAGTCGTAGATACTCCATCTCTCGATGGATACAGAGGCAGATTCATAGTGAAAACAGACGGCATAAAGGCATGCACCTTCTTCTATAAGCTCGGGTATGTGTTTTAACTTACCGACCCGGATATGACTGTGTTTTCCTGCGTGGTTACGATCAACGACTCGATCTTAGCTGATATGACCTATACGCCTGACGTGGCTGTGGGCGAGATGCTCATCGACTGCTCCATTATCTACTTCACAATCTTGACCGTTTCGAGCAGTCCCAGCACATCCGTGTACTCGAACGACTCTGTGTTCGATCAAGACTGAGCGTCCCGACTTCGTGTGGAGGGCATCGTCGACGATTATGCCATCGATCACCGACATCAAGTACAAACCCACGCCTAGCGATGGGATCGTGTTGATAAATGAGTTCAGGACGTGTTGTCGCGTGTATGCGTGGAAGTTGGATATAGAAAGCAGACAGGCACACAAAGAGATGCTGGCTGCTAAGCAGGTCTTTATACCTTAGTGGTGAAGTGGTTCAGGACGATGAGGCTAAAGCAACCAACCGTGGGCCTGGTCTACATGTCGGGCAAGATGTGCGCGATAGATAGCAGTGTGATAGTGTCCATATGCGAGGATAACGAGAACATGGACGACGGCGCCGTGTACGAAATGGACGTGGTGAAGGATACTACGACTAACTGCATGTTTCTCATCACCCCAGGGAGAGGGTGGCCAAGAAGGTACCTAATTCGATGGAGGTGGTCAAGACACTTTGGTCGACGCTTCCCTGCTGGACCTCACCGCTGTATCATTTTCGATGAGATAGAGGGTCTACACCATAGCGTAAGGCAAGGCCTCGAAGACCAAGAAGGTTATAGTTACATTCGGCGCCAGCAAGTTCCAGGAGTAGAGGCAGGTGATAATGCGCAAGGTTTCATACGTAGCCATCGACCCCGAGATAGATGTCTTGCTGTTGGTCAAGAAGTACAAGGGCATGAAGGTGTATCCGTACGACTTCGACAAGACGTTCAGGTCATGTCTATCGCCAAGTCGAGACCCAGTGTCCTCCGGGCCAAGTGCAGGTCCGAGCAGTTCATAGACAGTGTTATACCGACCAGGACCATAGCTATATACGGGATCTGGGCTGTGTTCTTCTTTACATCCTAGTGATCAACGAACTCAGGTCCAAGGGGGTCCCGTCTTTGGCTGCGGGTTCATGCACGACTCCATGCCGAGAAAGGGGGTCGGTAGCGGTTGTACTATTATGAAGTCCAAGAACGAGCGCAAGCCGTCCGGACCAGAAATCGTAGCCCAAGTTCGGAAAGTCGACATATGTGGAGCCGTACCTGAGCAGGTCGTCCGTTTCGTGTTATTTTGGTCATGCCACGATGACAGGCACAGCATTTAATCCATGGCGCCAAGAGCTGATGCGCAGTTCTCCGCCGATTCCATCATGGGCCTTCAAGTGGACTGACTAGACTTGTGTCCTGTTGGACTTTGGGTCACAACAAGATAAGGTCCCGAGAGTTTGGCCTGGATAGACGAGTCTACGATGGCACGAATGGGTGCCAGATCATCCTTCTTAAGCATTGGCGAACCTGGAGCGGCCACTTTGTTGGAACAATACAAAAAATAGCATTTTACATATGGCCAGAGCCTTTGGACGCCGAAACGATGCTAGGTTGTCTCTTGTCTAGCTTTGCCTTACTGCCCTTGCAAGGTAAAGGCATGAGGTTCTATACCAATTTGCTAAAAGAGTTCTTCTCGGACATGCACCAGCCCAGGGTGGTCACTCCGAGATCTCGGCCTGACATAACTCGCATATTCCATGTTATTCCTGGAGGGTCTGGGGAAGGGAACTGGGGGAGGTGTCAAGATAACAGTTGTTTGACTGTGACTCTCCACTGAACCTCTTTTAGGTTCAAGGTGAAAGACACACTCGGAAAGGGCCTAATGAGCGTGGGTACATAGTCGATTCAGCAATATACAAGCGCTAAAAGACGCACCCGGTGAATGCACAAGGAACCCAAGAGAGAAGGTCTGCCGCGTTGCCTTGCAAGGGCTCCTTGCTAGGTGGAATGCCGGGGGTTCTGGTTCGTCTGCTTCTCGCTTGAAGTATTTACCTTTGGCTCCGAAGGGAGCATATAGAAATTTGTTTGTATTAACTGGATCCCGCGAGAATAGTGTCTGCTAGTTACATCGCACTCGTCTCTGGAGCGAGTTCACTCTAGCAGCTTTACATGAAAGAAAGCATTATGCACAGATCAAACTATGACGGATATATAAGCCCGGCAGAAAGCAAAAGAATATAAGTTCTCAAGGAAAAATATCGAATTTTTGATGCCTGCTTCTGGCATGTGGTGGTTAAGGTGAATCGCACCTTTCCTGGGCCCTCTAACACGACCGACGCCTTGATCTCAGTGTTTACTAAACATCTATAGCTTGTAGTACTGATCGGATATAATACCTCAATCCACCGTTGATTTCTATCTTAAGCTTCTCACTTCATTTGTGCTCTAGGGAGGGCGCGTAGGCCTCCACCTTAACAGCCAGACAAACATCTAATGCCCTTCTCAACCAGCTTAAGAGGCAGCACAACTGGCAAGGAAAATAGTCGAAACCGGTATTAAATATACACAGGATTATTTTAATCATTAGCTGACCATTTATCTTGCATGTTACCTTTAGTGGTGCCCAAAAGACGCGCCCGACATTTCACGGGTGGATAAGGCGAGACTCCAGTGCCCCAGCTCCCTCAGCTTAAGGGTTAATATAAATATATAAAAGCGCAGATAAACAAAGATAAACACAGATAAAACAGCGCATATTATTGTATTTTATGGCCTATATGGGTCTCTATAACTTCTTGGTGACCGTAAAGGGATTTATTTAGTGGTGGGCTTAAATTGGCGGCGATGCAGGTAAAGATGGATATCTAATGCTTAGCTCATTAAGCTTAAGTACCAACGCAAATGCCAATAAGAAGATCTTAGAGAACGGCTGCATGCGTACGGGACTGTCTTATAACTATGTTATTACTTTTAAATCTATTTCTGTCTTTATTGCTATCCATAGAGCCATCCTAGTGCAGGCCCAGAACTTAATTTAGCATCCGGTGCTCGGCCCATCCAGCTTAAGAGACAACGCGAGCATAACTATAAATAAACAAAAACAGCAGTATATATCTAAAATACATCAGTTTACCTACTCCAGTCCTTTTTCTAGTCGTACTTCTTGATTGGTGTTCCTGGGATAGATGGCTTAGCTCTAGGCTCAGATGGTCGGCAAGATCGCCATTACTTCTTATTTTATGCAGGCCTTAAATCAGCGGGTCACCAACGCAAACGCTTTAAATAACCTCGATGCTCTAAAAAAAACCTCTAAGAATGGGATATCGCCTGGATAGAGCGGCGATATGGGGGATAGCACTGAAGTCACGGGTGTTAACGAGGGGGCACTAGGGCGGGTCGGAAGCATTTTGGCGTAGATAATGCCACCTTGTTTGACAAGTAAAGCAGAGATTAGGTCGCGAGAGCTTTAAAATAGATGATCTCAGGTTGCCGTGAGGTACTTGTAAATAACAAGTGCTAAGGATAAAGTATTATGTTTAGATATATAGACACAAGCTTATTCCACGACACACTTTAACTAGCGAAGCAACAATATTCATAGAAGTTAAAATTCTATTAATTTATGCTATTAGGGATTATTCTAGCGGTATATTAGAGATATACAGTGCTTTATCTAGGCTTTCTACAACTTCCTTAAGTACAATACATTAAGGTAAGCACCAAAGAGTATATATTATGTCTATGCGTTTCCGGATATCGACGTCGATCCAAGGCTTATTCCAGAGGTTGGACAGCCTCAAGCTGCCGTAAGTATCTCTCTCGATCTCGTGTTATAATCAAGATTTTATTAGAACACAATAGCTGCACTGGTGTCATGCACTCGCCGGCAAGAGCTTTACTTCCTTATACAACCAAACATTAAGTAACGACGGAGGAAATGTTGCAGTTTCTACCACTCGCAGATGGATTATTAAGCTATGTCAAAAGCAAAACATTCTGGGCCTCTGCCTATCTGATGATGTCGTTTGTCGCCTGGTTTTCGATGGTCAACCACGGTGAGTGAGTCATATTACTGCCACCCTGTTCGGTATAAGATATTGCTTGCAGGCGCCAATTCCTGGGATGAGAGGGCAGTGCGTTTGCTCATGCACGTTCGGTCGCTTTAGACCTATGACCTGACTTCTTAGCGTCCATAGTATCCCTTTCCAGGAATCACTGGCCTTGCACAAAGGCGACAAAAGAGGAGCACGTAGTTCATAGTGGTATCCTGAGCCGAAACTCAATCGACATGTGGCTCAGCACTATTGGCCGCTTTCAAGGCCCCTTTACTCGCCCGCTCAGATTCGGCTCAGTTGTTCATCAGCTCCCCTCAGTCCCCCATCAAGCTCCATCAGCTCTGCTCACCCCTTTAGCTGAGCAGCAACCCCTCTCGCAGAGTATCAGCCTAGTGGACTCTCTTGTTCCCATTTCTGGGCTGTCAAGTCCTGGAGCATTTCTGACCTCTCGTCTGACTCTCACGAGCGTAGTGGTAATCCCAACCAAGGAGTCAGTCTCGAGCCTCCTTTTAGGACCGCCGAGAGACTACGTATCTCCTTGTCACCGGGAGGCGGAAATAGCTGGCTGGGCAGCCTGTAAATGACTCAACTCATAATAGCGAACTCTCGGCAGCTATTAGCTTTCTCAAGTTCTTTAGCCAAGCATCAAAACGAAGGGCTCTCCCCTTTGGTTTTTCCAGACATTGGCACGAACTCTACCGAGCCCTTTACGATAAGCTATACCCTCAGTCCACCCCATCCACATAACGTAGTAGTAGTTGTGCCATTGGTCAACCCCTGATCCTTCTTGGTGCGGAGTTTCGTCCCGCCCAAGCCACTGCGATAAGGGCTGGCGAGATAATCCTGCCGCGACTTCCACTAACTCTATGGCTTCATCTAGAGCGTGGAGGACCGCGGCCGATCTGTCGAGGCCATCATGCACTCGTATTGTACCGGCCCAAGTCTGCTTATTATCTCGAAGGGAGAACTCTTGGTAGTACATACTTCTCCTCGGACTTTTCTCGAGAAACAGCATCGCGCGCCGAGTCTTACACGAGATATATGGCGCCAGGATGCCAGGACTCACGTCTTCTTGCCGCAGAAGCGGAATTGGATACCAGAACTCATAGCCAGGATGCGCTTCATGTCTGAAGAAGGACTTGGGGGAAGACCTAGGATCTGGTGGCTCGTGCCTTGCCTCCGGGCTTTCCGATATCGGGTACTCACTCCAGCCATTAGAGGGTTTGACCCGGCCTTCTAGCCAGGCGTCCCTGCTTTCGAGAATACTAGCATAGATCGAAGCTCCTGGTGACTTGGCTGTCTCGTGATATTTCCATGACAACATTCGCTTTACTCGATTATCGCGTACCCAACTCCCCGCACCTGTACCGGGACTGTTCCTGAGAAAGTCTGATGCTGAGGCAACATCAAACTCGACAGATCCAGACCAACCGGCCCAGCTCCAGCTGGGAAGACAATACCTTTTGTCTTGATTTCTGGCAATTCTGCGACATATCCTATCTCCAGGTTGCCACAGCAGAGCGATATGAAAGAATGCCGTTGGAAGACCTGACACAAAGCAGCCGGCGAAGGCTGGGCTTAGTGAGAATGTCACTCCTGCTAAGGCGTTAAGGGCATCTTCTGGGTAGGTAAAAGCTCTCGTGTTGTACTCTTGAAAGATGCCCTGGAGTCCAATTAGATCCGGAATCGAAGGCTCAAACATAGATTGGTGGCCAGCGACTCCAAAACCGTGCGGCTCAAGATTTTGCGATGGTTCAACGTGTTCGCGCATGACGGAGGTTGCACATTCCCACCGTACTGAATCACCTTTGAAGACAAGCCTCCTCCTCGAGAAGAGGTTCTCCTGGTAAGTCCACCCCTGTTCTCCCACACGGACGAGTCGACTCCCAATTCGAAATAGTCCGATGTAACAGAGAATTTGTTTATCGTGTTCAAAAATGTATCTTTAAGTCATTCTCAGATCACCTCTCATGCACTAGTACTTGCTATCGTGAGACCATCTTATCAACGTAGCGCTAGCGATGGAGCTCAACAGTGTGGTTGTGGTGTGCTGCTGATTCTCATGCTAATGCTTCACGAAATCGCCGATGATTCGAACCATAGTGAGGCAGTTGCATTGTGTGATAAGGACATGTATCTTGCGACTGACGCACAAGGGCTTGTCTACCGCAACCGACGTAAAGCAGTGGTCAGGTCTCAAGCCAAGTGCCGTGCCTTATACTGCCATGTGAATAATCAGACAGCAGTGGAATAAAGCAATATAATTAATCAGCTTAGTAGACTTAATTTACGTTACATACTTATAGAAATAAGGGACTTCCTTATCACTCTGTCTACGAAAACCGGACTTATATAACACCCTATGTGCTTTATTGGTGTGGTAAAATTTAGTCATTGTCATCATATTAGCTTTGTTACTAAACCAACTCATAGAAAGTACTATATCACTTTAGTGGAATATATTCTAGGTATAATATATTGAAAGACGTCTTATGTAGTCGTAATATCGCAAAATCCGCGTCTTGCTGTAGAGAAATAGTTTAATTGGTCCTTAACTCCGACGTTGCTACTATGTATTGCTCCATATCTTAGGTAACTTGCGCCTTAACATTCCGCTCAGAATCGGCAGTTAATACAGTGGTTGTTTTAAGTAATATTTATGTTTCTAAGGCCTTATCTTGTCTCCAGTTAGTGTAGTTTGTAGTTGATTCTTTGCCCTATCTAAAGACAAGTCGTCTATTAAAACTAATATCTGGAAGAGTACAATTGCGTAAGGCGTATTATATTTTCGAAACGTTTATTATCTAGCAGGGTTTTAGTTTTATCTAGAAACTAGGGACCGGACTGCTTTATAATGGTTTATTATTGGCATTCTTATGTTTTTCTATTAAGAACACACTTAAGTCTTTAACCGCATCTACAAACTAAGTAAAACAATTTAGTAATTTATATAGACTTAGCTTTTACCTGTCTATCTAATTCATAGAAACAGTTATAGCACTTTAATCACTTTAATTACTATTACTTTAATCACTTTAATCACTTTCACTTTAATCACTTTCACTTTAATTACTTTAGTCACTCTAGTCACTCTCTTAAGTTTACCACCTGATTGCTATTACCTTCACATGGTTTGTTCCCCTAGATATCGGTAAATAAGCACATATGTCGAGGACGTTATTAAACACCTGTAGCATTCTAGGAAAGATTTCTCAAGCACCTTTCAACACTCTCACCGCAAGCCAAGACTCTAGGCGGAGAACTAACACAGAACACGCTGTTTCTTAGGAACACAGGAGATTTCCAGCTCGCCTTATAAATGCAACACAGAGACTAAGGTCTGCACGGCTTACTACGCCATATTTATATGGGGCCTCAATGTGTTTGTGCAAGACAAACAAGCCTACTAGACGGAATTCTATCGATACTGAGTTTAAAGGGCTAATCACAGGGTTATATCCCTAGGAGCCGCAGACTATAAGCTCAGCACTCAGTCGTCTAAGTTTCCTGGAGACTAGAAGAGAATAGGAATCATCATTCTCTCCGACATAATAAGAAGCATCAGCATCCTGCACATTTCCTAGATGCGCTCAAGTAACCCTTGGACACTTTCTTGCAAGTCTTCCTCACGGGTCTTTATCTAATAACACACTCAGAATATCACAATCTCCATAGCTTTAAGGGACCCTCGGCTTCCGGATATGGCAGTATAAGATCTCAAACACTCTCATGGAGTTATTGTAAGCCCACTAGCCCACTCTTTAAGACACACCAAACCCGACAACATGATGCAGCTCATTGTGTCTGTTCGTTTCGACGATGCAGTGTGGGTGTCATGGGTGAAGGCAATAGTCGTGCCGTATACAAGAGAGTCCACCATCTCTCGCCTCAAATTGCCTTGGCACGTCTCGCCCGAGGACCACAATATATAACACTTGACGGAGTCCGCCGTGGACACAGGCCCCTATCCGTCTTTTCGCTTGGTCCTTTTGACACCAAAACCGCTTGTTGCTAACTTACGGTTCAGCACACTCAACGAGCCCGTGTCGATCTGGGAGTTGCCGCTCCTCGGGCTCGGCGGGGAGACAACAACTGCGCAGCTGATGAGCTCGCCGCGCAGCGGAACGTCTTGACAAGAGACCACAAGCTGAGATACTTCCAAAACACTACTAGTCCCCGTGGCAGCGTCTTGCTTGGCTTATAGGCACCAAGTGTCACCATCCCAGGGGTTTAAATTTCACTCCTTGATTATATACCTTGGCGATTGTGAAGTCTCTTGCGATATGGTAGATTGCCGTCTCGGATCTCTTGTGAGACATTTGAAGCCGTGCAGACTGCAAGCGAGCATGGATTACGCAAGGACAACACAGATAGATGGTCCAGCTATGTATCCCAGCCAGCAATGGCGGCTTGATTAAATAAACGGGGCCGAAATAGTAAGACGTCCCGCTATCTACTCGTACACATATGTGCGAGCTGCCAGAGATGTTATGGTGTGATTGGTATGTTGGCCAATAATGTCGATTCCAGTAGCCCCCTGTGGTTAGTATGAATCAGTGTTCTGCCCACAATGCCCTGCATATAATCTTTTCTGATTCTATTCTCATGATTGACATACAGTCTCAAATGTATTGTTGACTCAAAAGCCAATGCAAGGCAGAATGAAGAGGGTTGTGCAAGTACGGTATTCCACGGATAATTGGAATAGCTGGTGAAGTACATCTGGAACTCACAAGATAATGAGAAAAACTATCCATGAGATAATTGTGATATGTAGCAAAAGCTCTTCGGTGTGTAGCGTGCTACAACAGTGATGCTTACTGCGAAGCTGAATACGTACCCAAGTCTTCGTCCTAACTAGACGGGAACCCCCTACTTTTGCAAGTGGTTATCCATAAGACCCAGTAATACACGTGCCTATCTACTAGTCTACATCGAAGCCTCTAGCTCTCAGTGGTTGCAATGCAAGGTGATCATGCTATCTATCTGGACCTACCTATGGCAAAATTCTTTGCTTCCTTGTGGGCGATTTTGGAATGGTCATTATAGTGAACGCCATGCCCAGAAGTTCAGGCCCTTCAACACCAAATTCGACACCTGTCTAGTTGAAATGCAGAAGTCAGGAAAACCCTTCCCGGCCTGATCTGGCTATATCTGGCCCCCTAGCTACATCCTACCACATCTGGCCCCGGCTGGGCTGGGCTGTTGTGTAAGAGAGCACCGAGACCATGTTTTCACAACCCGAAACTTCATCACTTGGCCAGATGGAGCAGGTTAACAGATAGGCTATGTTAACTGACCTTTGCTCTCTCAAAGGCAAGGTGCTTCCACAATAACAAAGAACACAGTTTAACAGATAGGCAATAATCCCAGGTCATGTCATTCGGGATTAGAGTCAGCCCATTCCTGATGCCGTTGGTGTCCACCTCTGAAACTCAACACTCAATCTAAAGTAGAGAAATAGAAATAGCTATGTAGACTATAGTAAAGAGATATTAAGACTAGCTTTGCCCTTTGCCACGAATTCTATTATTAACAAATTATCACACGTTTAATTGGCTTCTGCAGCGATCTCGACTTCGGACTGGGGAACCTACTCTACGCGGCATTCTTGATATAACGAAGTGAACACCAGCAGCCGGATTGATGGTCAAACCGTTCTTCGTTGAGTGTTTGTGTATCAGTGGGTACTTACATTTGTTACTCATGGAGAAGCACAGTCAACAGTCACTGCAGCGTATCTATCAGATATTGTATCGACTATCGGACAAGCCACCACGCAACCGGCACAATCGATCTGGAGAGGCGTTGCCGACTTTTCTCACAATTCTGTTCTCTCCGTGATATCTTCTTTTTGTTATATACATTTCTTATGTCAACTGTAGGCGAAAAGGGAGCGTCCATTGAGCGTCTGGTTGTTCTCCTTGTTAATATCTGCGTTGTTATTTATCGTGCACTCTGCATACTTTTCTAGAATATTCACTTGCTGGAAGTGTTTAATAACTATAATCCGCTTTCCCCATACTCTCAGATTAATAGCTTCAAGAGTAATAGATCTCCAGCTTCAATCCAAACTTATCGTCAAGGCAGTATCTTGCATGAGGGCGGAACACCAGTCTTTGCGCCGGACGACAGCCAGTATGGGCCCGAGTTCCTTTGTTGGTGGCGTGAGCCAAGAATCTGATCACGTCTTGGCCTTGGAACAATGTGACTTGAAGCACCGCCTTGAAGCTGGATTCTGATTTCTGACTCTTTGTAGCCGAGGATTTCGACCACTCTGCCGCAGCCGAGGCGATTGTACCTATCGACATTCTGAACGAAGACCTCTCCGACACCAAAAGCGAGTTCACTTGCAAACACAAGTTTCACGCCGTGTCCTCCACGTTACGCAAGCAGTATGCGGCAAAGAAAAATCCATGGAGCGATGCCGCCATCCAGTATGGTCGGAGCTTGGCCAACAAGGAGAGCCCTGGGACCACTAGCGTGGCTAGTTCTTCCGGGCAATCAGGTAGCTCGCCAGCCACTCCTTGTAAAAGCCAGGAAGCAATACATGGAGTCACTCAAGTTGCTGAGACTTGAGTTCCTGGGGGAGACTATTATGGTTTCCCAAGGCAGCCCGGCCAAAGTCCGACCACGAGGCCAACACACAACCCGCAAGGATAGACTGGCTATCCCGGTTGACCCTGCAGACGATGAGGGAATAGCATTGCCTGAAGGTGCGAGGATACTACCATTCTCAGCCAAGCCAGCCTGCCACTTAGCTTATCCATAGGCCAAAATACCACACATACGGTTCGTGCTGCATACGATGAGGGGGCTACACTTCCTGGAGAGGACGACCAAAGCCTTTTCTCACTCTAGACAGCACACCTGATGGCCCAGCTTAGAGTCCACAAGCGACACGACATAGTGCCCTGTTTGACCTGGAAATGTCAAAGGGGGAGCCTTTGGTGACTGGCTCAGTTCCCTCTCACGGCCTCCTTGATGTCTGATCACCAGTTCGAAGCCAACAACAATGGACGAATCCCTTTGTGCGACCAGAAAGTGAGATACCACGGGAGCTCTTGAGCAACTTGCTTAACGTCCAGCCTCGGGGTCGACCGCCAACGGCAGGGAATTCCTGATTGTATCTGGAGGGGATGGAGAGACTGACATTGTTTCTCCAGCTCTCCGTCCCTCCACCAAGTTATCTGGCAGTAAGACTCGCCAGAGTCATCATGATTTTCTCTGACGAGGAACTAGGGGCCTCTTGAATCACAGCCAGATCGCTGGGCTCGCCGTCGCTGGGCGTCTAGGCGGCTCGACCAGGCAACGAGACCAAAGGCGCCCCTCATCGAATCGATTATAAAGACGACATTAATGAACCGCCTTCTCACAACCGTTCAATTCAAGTGCCGCCTTCTCTCCACAAGGATAGTAAGGAATAGTTGACGACCGACGTCATTGATCTATGTATATTGCTGCACGGTATTCCCCGTTGTTGTCACGTCTTTTCCTCGGCGCCTACCAGCAACATACTCCACTTCCTAAATCTGCAGCGTCCGCTAGTGGCAAGACATCTGGTTTTTGTCCCTCTGCTTCACGGGAACCATCACGTCGTGGTTCATCTGGACCGAGTGACTGACTTGTGCAGCCTTCATAACTCCATGGACCCGCAAGCCGGATCCGATTTGGTGCAGGTCAATAAGTGGATGTCTCAGTGGTTGACAAAACATCGTCAAGTCGTGATACTCCATAAACCCCTAAGTTTCTCCTCGGAGGTGAGTTGCCACTTTCAGATCGATATAGTGGTATAAGCTCGTAGTATCTTCATTATCGACTGCTTAAGACAGATGTTTCCCGGAAGTCAAGCCTGATCACGAACCATAACTATCAGCGCCTGTAACGCGGTACGTAGTTTCATGAGTAGTATAAATGTGTAACGTTCGTTTATATATAGAGGCTATTCAAAATATGCTTTCCCCTGCGCTGCCTTAGACGTGCCCCTGCTTTGGATACCATCGCTGTCGCTAACTTAAGGGACTCCCAGTTGGTGTTGGGAATCAAGTACCAATAGTCTAAGAGTTAGGCTTAAAGACAAATAGATACTCTGAAAGTTCTGCGGAAACTCAAGGCGGATATTGATCTTAGCAAGCGTTGTGCAACTTGGAAGGGCTAGACAGGGCAGTCATCAGATACAGTTTAAGAGACACTGACAAGAGTACACCAGACTTTAAATAGTATTTATATTACTAGAATAAAACTCGGACCTTATTCTTCTATATCTAGCCACCCTCGTGGGCCATGTATCAAGGCAGACCAACCGATGTGGCACATGGCCGTGTAGTTAGTAGCGACATTGCACCACAGGCACCTGGACATAAGACCGCCCTCTTTCTGTGATTTGCACGATAACAGAATCTAGCGATGCATGGAACAAATATTGTACATGAGTATAATGCCCAATAAAGGTGCTATATGCTGCCTCATCTTTGTGGTCCTATAACCTACTTAAAGGCGTTTAAGACGTTAATACAGCAGCATTTCCAAACCAATACGATGATAGTTCCGCATTACTGATTATATTTAAGTGACGATGACATAGCAGAATACATAGATCGGCTGAGTGATCCCTTGCGTTAACTCCCTTAAGCCCATCTTTGTCTATTAAGTCAGCAGCAATAAGCGTACCTAGCTCCCACGATTGCTACTTTTTACAAAGAAGTAGAAAACCTTAAAACAAGAGGAAATTATATAACCCCCCAAAAGAGAATTATGTCTCCAGAGCATTACTTGGTGAGAACTGCCTCGCGCAACCACTGAGTGCGTCGAGCACCAACTGTTTAATACGGCGAGCATGCCTCTACTTTTGTATTAAACGCGGCGTACTAATAATATATAAACATGTCCTTGCGAGTCTGCTATATTCCAATTATACACCTTGGTTAAACAATTAGCCCTTACTATCCCAATGCCCGATGCTTTCTAATTGTTAGAGATATTAATATCGGATTGATTTATTTATTTCTTATTAAATAACGTATATGTATAGCGA
>JABCKW010001034.1:0-10065 GCA_014824385.1 Fusarium cyanostomum
TTATAAGGCAACTTTCTATACCCCGCTTGTACTCGCGTTATTACAGGAGGGGTGTGGGGCCGGTATGAAGCCGGAGCCTTACCGCAGGCAAGGAGATAGAACTGAACCCACGGTGTCCTGCCCTCTCTCCCTAGAATAACTCGACCTGGCTAAACCCAATATGAGCCGTTATAGCGGGAAAGACACGTCAACGGCTGAGCAACAGCGGTTGGCATGGCCAAGAGCGAGCGAGGCACAGGGAACAACAGCGAAGAAGGGTCCCAATCGTCATCATCGTCATCATCGTCATCATGCGCCCAATCCATAATCCAATATGGATGCTGGTGACCCCCCAACTCCTCCCGGTGCGCCGGAGTGGTAGAGCGGGCGAACAGCCACCCAAGTGCCGACACGAGGCTCGTGGGACGGCAATAATGAGCACAATTGACCGTACACCAAGGGGGCGAAGATAAAAACCCGAGCATTTTTAGTGCAAAACTCGTTGCAAGATGTATGCTTGATTTAGCACGTAGCCATATCGTGTGGGCAGTATTTTCTCCGTCTCGCATGACTGGCTGAAACAGAGCAAAGCATGCCATCCTCTGCCTGTGCCACTTCAGAAGCAGGCTACGGGCAACGGTGTCGCATTCCTAACCTAACCGTGGTTGGGCCATTGCAATTGGCTCATCAAAGAACGTGACGCCTCTGCAAATTTGCGTTCGTTGGGCAAGCTGAGAAGGTCGACGGATGGCAGCCATGTTTGTTCGCTACCTACCTACCTAGGTACCTACCTAGGTTCTTTCACATCATCTGTTAGTAACCTCCATGTCCAGGCTCCGTGGCTTATCTTATTAACCTATAGGCTATCGGGAATGCGCAAAGGCGGAACCCCACGAAACTCACTTACGTGAACCTTTCAACGTTTTTACATACAGGCAGAGGACCAAAAGTACAGCCATGGGCCGGCTGGAACGACTCGCTGACATCGTCGGTCGGCAAAAGAAGACCTACCTTAAGTTAATGATCACTGAGCTCTTCAGTCAATCATTCTGCGAGTGGTATTCCGTAGATACGTGTGCCATCTGAGGCCTTTTTCCAGCCGATATCTGGTCATGTCTACCTGCATCTCCTCTCCAATCCGGCCTTGTTTCTGCTTCCGATCCGTGTTGTTCAGCCTGCCAGTTTGTTCCCTCCCGTCTGTAGCCCCGTACATGCATGCTCCACGTCACCCGCGCCCCACCGTCACATGAGCGCAAGCTTCCATTTCTTCCCGTCACCTCACTTAAGTCATTGAGATCCAATGCTTCTTCTGCTTAACGCGAAGCTTCAAATTTCCTGAATTTCCCCTCTCTGCTCTATTTCTTGCCCGAGATTATCATCCCCGGCAATGGAGAAAAGGTCTGTTCACGTAGCACAGGGCAGGCCCGCCTTACCGGGGACCCTAGAAAGTGATCCTGACCCTGGCTGCTCGAATTCTTCATTCCCGTAGGCTCGCTCATACCTCATCCTCGCTGCCCCGGGCAGGCTCCCAGATCCGAGCTTCTAAGCGGACGTGGCGGAGCCAGCCGGGATTAACCGCCAGCCCAGTAACGGTATTACCAGAGTACCTGCTCTGCCTGCACTAAATTGCCGTGGATACGAAGTACCAGTCTATGGCCCCCGTAGTATCCGATGCTTGGCAGGACCCAGAAGCTCGCTCATCAGATCATCCCTCCAATTGCTCTCGGCTTTCACAACCATTCTCAACCACGCTCCCCACGTCATTGCTACACACAACACAATCTACCTCGTCCATCATCCTCGTCTTCTCCAAAGATATACTCTTCAATCATGCTCCGCACATCCTTCCGCCAAACGGCCGCCTTCCGGCCCGTTCGATGCTTCTCGACCACTCCTCGCGTCATGACCGAGGGTGCTACCGGTGCTCCCCCCAAGACTGGCGGTGCTGGGTGAGTTCAAAAAAATCGCGTTCCAATCCGGCCGCGGATTGCCTCAATTCGCACCTCGGCCATCCAATTGCTTCTAACATAGCCCCTCTAGTGATGCTTTCCAGCGACGAGAGAAGGCCAACGAGGATTACGCCATCCGCATGCGCGAGAAGGAGAAGCTCATTGAGCTCAAGAAGAAGCTCCAGGAGCAGCAGCAGCACCTCGAGCGTCTCTCCAAGCACATGTACGCCACCCCCAACCCCCCAATTGATGATGTACCAGCATCCATCTTATATAATGCTTTAACTGACTTGCATATCCGCAGCGACGAGATCACCAAGGATCAGGGCGGCGAGCACAATTAAACTCGAGAGAATTTTGGAATCGCTGTTATCGGGCAGGTCGGCCAAAGAGTGGGGGAAACCACCTGCGTTGCGGGAGATTTATTTCGGCTCGTCAACATCAACAGATCGAATGGAGGAACTGAACATGAAATGACACATCATCCAGAGCTTGCCTTTTCCACAATCTAAACTAGTGTACAAGAACATTCATGCGTTTGCATTTCGAGGTCTCCAGGCGTAGCTCCCACGCATTGATTACTTTTCACCATGCATGCCCACTTCTGCGTAAGCCTCCCTTCTTCATCTTCCATCTTTGCTACAGATTTACCTGGAACCCTGACCCAAACTCCCATCTCAATTATACACTCTCCTCGCACTTATCGTCGTCCCATGTACGACCGGTAGAAGCTCTCCGCCGCATCATTATCCGACCCGGCGTAGTGGCTACCCAGGTTGCTGCTCGACTTTTGAGTTGCGGCCACCTTGGCTTGGAGGGTCGAGGCATTAACATCGATCCACTGCAGTTGAGTAAGATGGCCGTTAAGAACGCGCACAATCTGGCTCAGCTGTATTGCCCGGTTAGCTACCCTTCTCATCCTTGAATATGGGAATGTGAAACTTACAGGGTCCTCGGGCTTAGCACCCTTGCTCAGCGTGCCCGAAATGTCATTGATCTCCTTGACCATCTTGGACAGATCCCTTGACTTCTCATCCAATTGCTGCGTCAGCTTCTCCGCGAGCTTGTAGGTCCGCTCGCGTTCCTGGTCAGGGCCCGCCAACTGCTCGCCGGGGCCAAGTTGCTTGGCAAACATATCCTGAACCTCCGACTCATATCGGTCCAACCAAGCCTCGAGCTCATCTTGCTGGCTCTCTACAGCGGCAAGCTGCCGCTCAATCTCGTGGCTAGCTCGCTCTGCCTCAAAAGTATCTAGGTACAACTTCTGGATCTTCTCGCCATTTTCGACAAGGCTTCTGTCCCAAGTAGACACAGTAGTGGCTTGCTTCTTGAATTCCTTCTGATACTTGGACAGGTCCGAGGCCCACCGTGTCACAATGTCTTCCATGGTCTTGTTCTTGAGGCGAGCCATCTGAGAGGTCGGGCCGGTCGTAGAGGCACCCAGAGCGCTAGTGGTGCCGTTCTGCGTTGCAGGCATTGTCGCGTCCTTGCTGGTGTCCGTGGTCGGCTTAGCACCGAATAGGCTGCTGGCTGGTGCTGCAGTAGAAGTTGTCGCAGGGGCAGCGGTTGTAGACGTTCCCGTAGTTGCAGGCGCAGCGGTAGTAGAGGTTGTCTGGGCTTGGCTGGTGGCCGCTCCGAACAAGCTGCCCGCAGGTTTGGGAGTGGACGACTCGGTAGAGGGTTTGGGCGCACCACCAAAGAGGCTGCCAGCACTTGAAGTCGTAGCTGGAGCCGCCGTGGCAGCTGTGGTTGCGGCAGGCTTGGCGCTGAACAGCCCTCCGGCAGTCGCAGTGGTAGAAGATCCAGAAGCAGCCGAGGATGCTGCCACACCCCCAAAGCGTCCGCTGGCAGGTGTTGAGCCTGCTGGAGTCGCGGGCTTAGCACCAAATAGGGAGGCTGTGGTAGTGGAAGGGGCCGATCCTCCAACTTGAGAGAAAGCGGCCTGCGTAGGTTCAGTCTTCGTACCGAACATTCCACTGGATGCCGGAGCAATGGTTGAGCCGGGCTTGGCGCCGAAGAGTCCACCAGCGGGAGTGCTGCTGCCAGATTGAGCGCCCCCGAAGAGACCGGAGGCGGCCGTGGTGGTTGTGCTGGGCTGAGTGGAGGAGGCCGACGTGGTCGCCGGCTTCGCTCCGCCGCCAAATAGGTTAGAGGTCGCGGAAGCTGGTTGAGCACCTGTGTTTCCAAAAAGTCCGGGCCCGGCAGGCTTCGAAGAATCAGCAGGCGGTGCTCCAGCAGGAGTTGTAGATGGTAAAGAGAAAGTAGGCCGCGCGGGAGTAGCTGCCGCTGCAGTTGTTGGAGTGGTGGAGGCTCCTTTGTTGTCAAACAAAGAGTTTCCAGAGTTGGCGAACAGACCAGATGCTGGGGCAGCCGAGGTGGTGGCCCCTCCTTGAGCTTGGGTCTGGTTGGGATTGTTCTGCCCACCGAACAGACTACCGCTGGCCGGAGTGGTAGAGCTACCGCCACCACCAAACAGGTTGGACGGGGGCTTATTCCCAGCGCTTCCAAACATCGTTGTCGCAGGCGTGTTGGATGAGGCACCTCCTCCAAAGAGACCGCCCGTTGCAGGAGTCGTGGAGCCGCCGCCCCCAAAGAGCCCACCGCTTGACGATGCGGGTGTGGTAGATGTATTGTTTGCAGTCGCGCCGCCGCCGAAAAGGCCACCAGCGGGCTTTTGCGCCGAGGCACCGGCTTGTTGTCCAAACAAGTTGCCTGTGTTGCTCGCAGGCATCGCGCTGTTACCACCCGCAGGACCACCGATCGAGCTAAAAGAAAAATTGGGAGTCCCCGTAGCAGCTCCAAAAAGGCCACCTGAAGCCGACGCACTGGATGGCGCGTTGCTGGATGGCGCGCTCGAAGAGCTTGGGTTTCCAAAGCTGAACGACATCTTGGCGACTGGAGGTCGAGGATCAGCTTCCTCGAATCGGTGGAATTGTCGGTCGCAGTATCTCTGAGCTGTTCAGGTAGTACTCAGCGCCTTCAGAGACGAAGTTCCCGATAGTCAGCAGCGAGACTTGGGATGTCGCTGCGAAAGGTTGAGATAGAGACGGTCGTCGATGGCAACAGGGTGACTGAAGGCTGAGGCTGGACCTCACAGCATTTGGGAGCTATTTTTGTGGAGACGTGCGCTCACCACTCACCACTCACCTGGGGATGTGCCTGGCTAAACTATTTCCAGCCACATTTTGCTTGGGCAGCTCTCAGACGGAGGCCGGCCGTTTGAAACGGTATCGGGAGAGGTTCACATGCATGAGGTGCGTGCGATCTCGATGAACAACAACATCGAAGATTGGATCTCGCGTGATCACTGTTTGATACAACTGATTTGAGAGATGAGACTTGGGAGGCATACTTCATGCCAGGAGTGAATTACGAATACGCGCCCATTGCGGGTCTCAGGTCTTGACATCTATGCGTTGGCAATGAAAGAGGTTATACCTCCAATCGTAGTCCTCCCAAAGGCTTGCCAGTGAACGAAGTGATGAACACAAAGGGAAAATCAACGCCGAAGACAGCATGATCTTCCTCGAGCACAACAGCCATAGAGGCATCCAGTTTAAAACGTCGATTCAAAGAAACGGTCCAGTGTTTTAACCAGGGATACCTAGGTACCTAGGTAAGGTAGGTAAGGTTAGTAGGTAGGCCGCGCACTGGAAGTCGCCCCACGTGATGACCTGCCTTGGAGTGGGTGAGCGAGCTTCCAGAACCTTGGGACCAGAACAACCTCCTTTCTTGACTGTGCCGAGTATTTCTGGTCGAACACTTTGCCTGGTTTCTGACCTAAATATTGTTTTGTTTCATTTGGAGAGCCTAAGAATGCTCCGACCCTAAAATTATTGCTCTCTTCGAGCCGGTCGATCACAACCCACGCCTAAACTAACGCCCAGCTCGTGCTCCCCAACCCCACGCCGACTATCAATACCACATGCCCTAGAGTCTACCACATTGAGACTCCGCAGTCCAAAGTAGAATTCTCGCCAATTTTGGCCATCATGACAGACGCCGAGAAACTCGAACCTCCCAAGGGAGCCCCCACCGCTGACCCTGGAGCCCGCGAGCTCGGTATGCTGGCTAGGCTTGGACACTCTGGCACCACGCTGACATGCTCATAGCTGAAGAATCTGACTCTGAAGACCAGTTCATGGATGCTCATTCTGATGCTGCAAGCTCAAAGATCAGCTCGCCCGTCCCAAAGACCCGGGTCGAAAGGGTTGACGACCAACCATCCTACGGTGAAGTCCCCGGGACCCAAGCGTACGCCATGCGGGAGCAAGATGCCCAGCCCGATGAGATCGCGATTGCTCCAGACGAGGCAACACCCCATGGTTCCTCTTCTACTGTCGAAGCTACTACTCCCACAACCATTGTAGAAGAGGCCCCTGGAATGAGAACCCGATCATATTCGATCCAATATGAGGAGAGGCGCAAAGCAGACGCTTCCCCGGATATTATCGTGGATTCCGATGGTCAGGTCAGGGAGATTCAGGGCGAAAGCACACATGGCGACAGCACTACTGGTACGGGAGTAGCAAAGTCCTAAAGAGCACAAGAATATATGTTGACCACTGAAACCCGTTCGCGTAGATGACCCATCATCGCACTCCCCCGATTCCCCAGCCTCGAAATCCCAAGGGGGTGAGCCATCTGAGAAGATCAGCCCTATAGCGGCCCCTGTACAAGATGGTGAAGGTGATGATGCGGAAGATGACGACGATGCCAACGGAGATGCCAACGGCGATGAAGACGACTTCGGAGACGACTTTGAAGATTTTGAAGAGGGCAATGAGGATGATGATTTTGACGACTTCGAAGACGGGTTCCAACAATCCGAAGCTCCAGCTCCAGCTCCCGCACATGGCACCCTGCCACCACAAACCACATTACCATTTGTGAGATTGTCTGATGTTGTCGGTTGACCAAGTTGCTCACGGTTATCTATCTAGCCCATACCTGACTTTGACGGACTCGACCCAGAAGGAGTCATATCAATCATGGAGCCATACCTCTCCACCCTGTTCCCTCCTGAGGAGCTTGATTTTCCCACTTTCCCCCCTCTCTCCAAAGACTCCTCCGTCTTCTTCACACCTCGATCCGCGTCGCTCTGGTCTCAACTCGTTGCTCCTCCTCCTCTCGCCCCTCCCGACTGGATTCGCTCCCGCACACGCCGCCTCTTCCTCGTATCGCTCGGCGTCCCTGTCGATCTCGACGAAATCCTCCCCGCCTCCAAGCAAAAGAAGCTTGTCCTCCCTTCTCTCAACGTTCCCGCCGTCTCCCCACGTACATCTAGTGACTCCCGATCTGTCTCCCGGTTACGGCAGGGCGAAGGCAACAACTCGTCCACGTCAGTCGACACCCAAGGGAAGCCCTCAGCCTCGAGGAAGCGTAGGGGACCTCCTCCGCAGCCAGAACTGGATCTCGTGGCTGCCCGCCACCTGTGCATGACAACAGATGAAGCACTGGATGGCATGACTGATGATGAACTTAAAGCCCACGTCGCCAAGCTAGAAGGCCTGGAGGGAGCGGCAAAGGAGGCGCTGGAGTATTGGCAGAAGCGGACAGACGAAAAGATTGGCGACAGAGAGGCCTTCGAAGGGGTCATAGAAAACCTGGTGAAACACGCGCGTAAGGTGCGGAAATAGACTCTTGTAGTCTCTTTTGGGGTTTGGTCGAAAACCTCGTCAATTCTTTTCTGACTTTCTGGCGTAAACTTTTTGTCTTTTCCCCGTGAGGTTGATGTGACCTCTTGATGCATTTACAGCATAACTACACAGCTAATCCGCTACATCACCGTCCCTGGCGTTCATCATACGGGACATGCATGACCCTTCTCCCCATGCTCCTGAAAAAGACCACTATAAACACTAGGCCTCGTTCCAGCGCCAGCCGTCTACTCAAAATGCCGTCGAGGGCTCGGCCTCTAGTTGGGCGTCCTCGAGTTCGGAATCTCGCGTAGCTGAAGAATCGTGCGAAAAAGCTGCTCAATCCATCCGTGTGTCTGCATGAATTGTTTAAGCAGTGGTGGGCTCGAGCGTCATACCACTAGAGTAGAGTTAGCCAAAGTGTTGGAGATGAGAGGAAACGTAACAACTCACGCAGCAATGGTGGCCCATCCAATGAGGCGCCAATGCTTCTCAATACGTCGGCTCAGAGCAACCTTCTCTCCGATATTGGTGCAGACAGGGCTGGTCAGAACCAGCTTAGCAGCATCGTTCTTGATAGCAGCAACCTTCGCACCAGTCGAGGTGGAGCCAATGTTGGCCATGATGATCTCGTTCTTGGCCAGCTTAGCAACCTTGGCCTGCTTACCGTCGGCGGTCCGCACACCGAGCAGGCGGCGGAGCAGGTAGAAGTTGACCTCAACCTCGCTATAGATCTGGGGCAGGCGGCCCTTGAGACCCAGGACGAAACCAACGAGACGATCGGCTCGGCAGAGGGTAGGGTCGATTCGGGTACCAACACCGATGAGGCCACCGGGAACGGCGTACTTGAGGTCGTTGGCCTCCGAGTTGAGCGAGACAACTCGGCTGAAGATGGGGGCACACTTGAGGGCACCGTTGTCATCTCGGGACACGATACCAGGTCGAATCTCAATCTCGTCACCCAACTTGACAACGCCGCGCAGGATAGAACCACCAGCAACACCACCCTTAAGGTCATCAATCTCAGCACCGGGCTTGTTGACGTCAAATGATCGAATAACAATCAAGTGGGGGTCGATGGTGAAGTCTCGGAGAGGAATGGGAATGGTGTTGACAATGGCCTCGTTGACAGCGTCAATGTTGAACTTGAGCTGGGCAGAGATAGGGATGACGGGTGATTTTCCGGCAACGGTTCCACGAATGAACTTGAGGATGGACTGGTAGTGCTGCTGGGCAGCCTCTTCTCGCATAAGATCGACCTTGTTCTGGAGTATGATGATCTTGTCGAGCTTCATGATCTCGATAGCAGCCAAATGCTCTGAGGTCTGGGGCTGAGGGCAGGATTCGTTGCCAGCAATGAGAAGAAGAGCAGCGTCCATGACGGCGGCACCTGATAGCATGGTGCTCATCAGAATATCGTGACCAGGGCAGTCCACAAACCTGATATCATCAGCAAACGTTTCCTGTATCGCATAAGCCAAACTTACGAGACGTGTCGCAATAGCCTGTAGGTACCACCGCAGCCATCTCGCTCGCAGGGAGGATCGACCTCCTTCTCGCTCTTGTAACTTCGGTAGCATCCCGGTCGGGGGCACTGAGGGCTATCGCACTTGTAGATCTTGGCGTTGGCATAACCCAACTTGATGGTAATGTTTCGGATCAGCTCGTTCTTGAAACGAACGGTCTGGACACCAGAAATGGCCTTGACGACGGTTGACTTTCCGTGAGCGACATGGCCGATGGTGCCAATGTTGATGGTGGCTTGCCGGGCAATAATCTCGGGCGTCAGTGCAGTGAGGCTGGCGACGTCAAGGTCTTTGGGGTCGGTTTGCGGGGGCAGCGGAGGTTTTTGGGCAGCGGGCTCGGCGATAGCTGGGTTGGACTTCTTGAGAGCCGACTTGAGGGGCTTCTCCTCCACGTCATCGCCGGCCTCGTTGTGGCCCATAGACTCGCCAGAGTCAGACTCGGACTCAATGTCATCGTACTTGGGGTCGCCGTTGGCAGACATGGTGGGTGGAGGCGGGGCAATCGGCCGGTTGTCGAAGGTGGTTTTCGGTCGTGGAGCAGCAGTGAGGTTGGTTTCTGTATGAAATTGGTCGCCTAGATTGGGAGAAAATTGCGCTCGAAGATTCGGGGGTCTCGCGAGTGATTCTTGATGTTGGGGTCGGGAAGAGCCGAGAATTTGCGTATTTCTTGATGATGGCAAAATTCCTCGTGTGCAGTCTGTCGAGATGCTATGACTCTTGCGCTAAGCCTGTCAGGGCCAGATAAGGCGATAAGAATTCGATGCCCCTCCTCGGATGAATCTCGGCAGGAGGTTGCGCCTGCCAAAGCTTCCTGAAGCCCTCCCGCGTGATTAGATAAGCAACCGCGCTGTTCTGGCTACTAATACATGCACCGCCGGCGGTGTAAATATCCACTTTACCGCCGGCGGTGTAACTATTATCCGGTTAAATAAGCAGCCCTTGTGTATAAGTAGCCCTTATGTGTGTATATAA